>VZQC01012420.1:1911562-1966641 GCA_009823505.1 Rhizomys pruinosus
CTTACACCATCCATGTTAAGTCTTACCCCTGCAAGCTACTGAAGCCAGCACATTTAGAAATGTTAAGTAAGGCATACTCTCCCTCGCCCAGCAGTAATCAGTCTGCAGTAGTTCTCAGTCCATTTCTCTGGCTCCACTCTGGGATCTTGTCTGAGTTGGCACTGTTCCAGTGCTGTCATTGCCTCTGCTTCCCTACGTTCACGCACCAGCCCTGGCTCTTACAATCTTTCCGCCCTCTCTTCCGCAATGATTCCTGAGCCATGAGTAGGTGAGCTTTAATATAGGAGTCCTATCCAGGGACCCACACACTGGAGGATCTCATTCTTTGAGACTTGGTCAGTTGTGGCCTTATGTGTGCATTGCAGTATTGTGCAAGGAACCTTCATTGGTAAGAATTGAGGGATGTACTCCTTTCCTCTCTGTGCCTCATTCTTCTATATTCCATGAGGCTTAGGTACAGAGGTTCAACTACAGCTTTGTCTCCTATGATTGGGCATCTTTCAGATATTCTGTGTCTGATCAGTTGTGGAATTCCACAGTGTTCTCCATTTGTTGCAAAGAGGAGCTTCTTTGATGAGTGGAATACTATATGCTTGTCTGTAAATATAAGAATTCATCTTAAGTGTATGGTAGAATAAATGTCTTTAATTATCAATCAGATTTGTTTCATGAGAAAATATAAAAAAAATTAATTTCTGATATCACAACTTTGCCTACATTTGAAAACTTGAGGATTATCTAGAGTCAACTTAATTTTTGCACTCTGTAGAAGCTGTTAGAAAATGCCACAGTTAATAATACAGCATGCACATCTTCAGTGCTGGAGTGGCTTATTATTATGAGAATTCATAAAGCTCATTTTTGTTAAAGTTCTCAAGTAGTAATAGCATAGATGAAGGCTCTAGGTTGCTGGATATGATTTTCTTTCATTAGAATAATTGCATAATAATTATAATAATATAATAATATAATTATAAATTAACTGGGGAACAGAAAACACAAAGGACATAAGTGAAATGGTAACCCATTTTTATGTTATTGTAATGAAAAATTTTCTCCTTTGTTATTACTCTCAATCAAGTATCTCATATACTTAAAACTAATTATTCATAATTTTTACAGAATAGGTTTAAAACATAATTTCTCATGAGAATATGTACTTTGAATTCTCGATGTTAAACATCTTAGCCTCTTTATTTTCTTCATGAATAAAATCTGAATAAATGTAATTAGTTCTGTGAAAATTCTAGTTCAAAATTGTCCTTGATTCCATTTATTTCAATGACAATAGACTATGGAAGAAATGCAAATGTGTTCATTTGATTAAAAAACTGGTTCTAATTTCTTTTCTCGCTGGAAGTAATTTTAGTTTTGTATTAGATTTAATGATTTTAAAAACAAAAATGTTTAAATATTTAAAAAGTCAAAGTAGTATTTGATGAAAACATGAACAATAAGATTAAGATGAGCAGGATTTTAAAAACTGGGACTACTAATTGCAATTTTTTCCTCTTTTGTTTATTTTTTTAAAGGATTCTACAATATAATAGCACAGTTGTTTTCAGATAACATTGACGTTATTCAGTTTGCCATACAATTAGGTAATTGGTGCATTTTTTTGGAGTGAGCCAAATTATTAAGCTTAAGCAATGAATGCAAGTAACATTCATGTAAAATCAATTTGCAAGTATCTATGTCCAAATTTTGAACAACCCAAGGTTGTTCAGTTGGAGAAGCTTGTATGCACAAGCAGGTTGATCAAATAGGAGTCCAGTATATATTGCTGTAGTCTCATGATTCACCCCAAGCTCTCCACAGCCCTTACATTCTACCATGCCTCCTCTTCCACAAGTTGTTCCCTAGGCTTTGGGAAAGGGGCACAAGTGGGCGAGAAGCAAAACAGTCTATTTTCTCTGAAGATGTCATTTTGGACTCTAGTCTGTTCAGGTTTATCCCCTTCATGGGTTGACAGCTGTGGTGGTTTGAATGAGTATCCCCCATACGCTTTAAGTATTCAGACATTTGTCCCCAGTTGGTGGCACTGTTTTTGGAGGTCTTAGAAAGTTTGGCCGTGCTAGAGGAAGTATGTCACTGGGGGCAGGCTTAGTGAGTTTAACAAGCCTCATGGTCTCCAGTCTCCCTCTCTCTGCTTCCTGTGCTCTTTGCAAGATGTGACCCTCAGCTTGCTGCTCCAGCTCCAGCCACCATGCCTCCCACCACAATGGACTCTAATTCCCTGGAACCGTCAATCGTAAGCTCTAATAAACTCTTCCTTTTATAAGTTCCTTTGGCCATGGTGTTTTATCACAGCAACAGAAAAGTGACTAATACAACAGCTTATCCAGTGATACCTTTTTAATCCTACTAACAAAGCACAAGCACTTGGGTGTACAGGCATTTAAGCAGTACTAATTATTATGGCAAGCTAAGCTGTGAGCATAGACACAGATGCTTGGATGGTATGCTAATCCACAAACCGTGGTTTCTCTATAAGGGTGACAAGTTCTTATTGTGGCTTATAACATCTCCTAACCTCTAGAAGACATAAGCTTGTGGCATCCGCTATGAGTTATTCCTCCAAGGAGAGAGCTAATAGACAATTAGATTTGGGATATGTATATAGACACATGGCTGCCACTGTTGCACAGTATCTCCAGGCAGTTGAGGTGTAGTTGATACTGATGGAGGATGCTTGCTTTTCTCAAGGTGGTAAGTCCCTGTTGTCAAAGACCTGGTGTGAGCATGAAAAAGTTTTTTGAGACATCGCTTGCTAATGTACAACTGGCCTCTGAAATGCCAGAGCACCTTACCAAAGGCCACTAAGGCAATACAGCAAAATATTGGTCTCCTTGAGACAAGCAAGACTCCTCTGTCAGTATTGATTGCAATTTTAATTCATTCAATGTTTGTTATTTGTTGGTTATTTCTACTAATCCTCACCAAAATGATTAGCTATGGCATGCAGCATTGATAGCTACTAAAGAAAGTGTTTCATTTAGCTTCTTGCCAGTCATTGGTTTTTAGAACTCTTAAATGTTTCAGGCCCTTTTCATCTATGTTAGGGAGAGAATGTGCCACACTTTTCACTCCACCAAACTAGAAGTCTCTCTCTCTCTCTCTCTCTCTCTCTCTCTCTCTCTCTCATTCTGAGAAATGTTAGATTTTCTGTTTTCAAAGACCTCTGCTATCAATCAGTAAATGCTGGAATGGCCTTGACCAAGCAGAGGGCTCTTGTCAATGACCAGAACAGAGATAACCTAAGGCTAAAATGGCCAGAAAAGTCAGGTGGGTCCAGATTTAAGCGAAATTTCATAGCGATCATTGGAACTGTGTTTCTGGATGAAGGGAAAGTGAAAGAAGAGGAGGAAAGGTGAAACAGCATTACCTTTTGATGATATGGGATCCCACAGTTGTAATTTTGTTAAAATAATATTAGCTTGTCCTCTGTGTTATGGTTGTTGTTGTGGAGTTTACAGAATCTTGGATTACCTGGAAGATATCTAGACATGCCTAGAGGGTCCCACCAATTGCTCTAATTCTCACTGGCTGGGATTCTGGACTGTGTAAGTAAAGAGGGGCACTGAGCAGTGAGCATGCTTGCTCTTCATCCACTGCTTTCTACTTCGTCAGTATGGATGAGATGTGATCACCTCTTGACGCTGTGATTTCCCCAGGAGTGATGGACTATAGCCTAGGACTGGACTGTAAGCTTAACTAAGCTCTCCTTTCAGTTGCTTTGGTCAGAGTACTTTATCACAGCCACAAAAATAAATGAAGACGTCAGCTTTGTGCCAGAAGTTATGGCAAACACTGTGGTAACAGTGATACATAGTGATTGTGTCTTTTTTTTTTTAATCTTTTTCAGACAGGTTCTCCTGTAGCCCCAGCTGGCCTGGGACTAGCTATGTAGACCAGGCTGGCCTTGACTTCACAGAGATCTGCCTTCCCTGGGCTCCCCAGTGCTAGGAATAAAGGCGTGTGCTACCACACCTGGCATTTTGTTCCTACCTTTAGCTTGCCTCTGTCAATAGTATCAGGTAAAAGAGAGATGATGGCAAATTGCTATTACTTTTTTTTTGATACAGGGTCTCCCTATAGCCCCAGCTGGCCTGGACCAACTCACTCTGTAGACCAGACTGAACTCACAGAGATCCACCTGACTCTGACTCCTGAGTGCTAGAATTAAAGGCATGCGCCACCACACCCGGTGCTATTACTTTCTTATATGACTCAAATAGCATTATTATTATTAGTTATATTAATGGATATTTCCAAACCCATGGTCACACAGAGCTCTGGTTAAACTCAGTGGGTCACAAAATAAACACACGTGAATGTAGGAAAGGAAGTTGTAATGAGGAAGGAGAGCAGAGAATAAATCATACTTTTTAAATAAAATTATTGCATAGCTACATATGTCAGAAATCAAAATATTTAGTAGGGATAGTACAGAAAAAGGAGAGGGTATGAGAAAAACCACAATGCATAATTAATTCGTATGAATTTGTCAAGGAATAAATTGATAAAAAGATCTTAAGTCACTAAGGTAGCAGGTGGGAGACTAAGCAAAGGCAATCATATTGTAAGGGTGTAATGCTTCTCACTTCCACAAGAGGGCGCTTCAGAGCTCGGAAACAACTTTCTGCACTTGCCCGGATTTCAATGCCCAGAATAGCATATCTGTAGTGCTTTTTTCCACCCCAAATTTTCTTTTTTGAGAAAAAAATAATAGCACTTCTTTCAAATTTAAAGAAATCCTGTCATTTGAAAATACATAGCATCACCTTCGTTTTTCTTCTTATTATAGAAAGACATATGCAGACTAAATTTGGCTTTTGTTAAGTTTTTCTTTTCTTTGTGATTTGTTCTTCGATTGCTTAGGAAATCTAAAAGGACAGAGGATAATATTCATATACGAGCTTTAATTTCCAGGACCCTACGAAACCTACAATGTTTTAATTAGTAGAAAGTTTCTGATGACAGTTGTGAAATTTGAATGCTTTTGTGGCAAGTGTAAGCTTGTACTCACAAATTATCACCTATTGTTAAAAAAAATGAAAACAAAACAAAACAAAAAAGCAGAGAAAGATGCAGAAAACTTACGGCAGAATGCACGATCTGCGATGGGTAAGGGTGAGGTGGGGGGGAAGGGAAGGGGATATATGCCTGAACTGAATTGGAAAATGATGTATGAAATACACAAAGCATCAATAAAACTAAATTAAAAAAAAAACTCAAAAAAAAAAAAAAAAAAAAAAAAAAAAAAAAAAAAAAAACAGTAAACTTCAGCATCAAAAAGTTTAAAGAAGACTGATAGAACAAAGATGAAAAACATGTATGGCAGAATGCTTGATCTTGGTTGGGGTGGGGGTGAGGGGGAAAGGAAAGGGAATTGGATCTACACTTGATTAAGAAATGTTTTTTAGCCTGGTGTGGTGGAGCACACCTTAATCCCAGCATTGGGCGTAGAGCAGGCAGCAGATCTCTGTGAGTTCAAGGCCCGCCTGGTCTACGAGGTGAGTTCCAGGACAGCCAAAAAAAAAAAAAAAAAAAAAAAAAAAAAAAAAAAAAGACAAAAAAGAAAGGAAAAGAAAATAAAGAAAGAAGAAAAGAAAGGAAAACCGAAAGAAGAAGAAAAAAACGAACGAAGAGAGAGAGAAAGGGGTGAAAGGAAAAGGGAAAAAAAAAAAAAAAACAAGAAAAGAAGAGATAAGAGAAAAAGAAAGAGAGAAAAAGAAATTAAACATAAAAAAAGAAAGAAGAAAGAAAAGAAAGAACCAGAAAAATAAGAAAAGAAAGAAAGAAAGGAAACGAAAGAAAGAAAAAAACAAAAAGAAAGAAAGCAAGAAAAAGAAAAGGAAAGAAAAGAAAGAAAAGACAAAAGAAGAAAGAAAGAAAGAAAGAACAGAAAGAAAGAAGAAACGAAAAGAAAGAAGAGAAGAAGCCACATCCGTCGTTTTGTAATGGCACAATACCAAACTTTGCAAAAAATAAGAATATGCAACAATACAGAAGACATTCCTCTCCCCCTGCATTGGTTACATAGCACAAATATATTATATTATACTGGTAACAATGGTTGTCCTCTATGAGCTAGGAACACATTATTAAATAACTGTTTCATTAAATGTGTTCATATACCAAATTCTGGCTCTAATATGGAGAAAATTGTCACCTGGCTTATTACACTAGAACTCATCATCTCAGTTATAAAGAAAGATATTATTATTTGATATTCTCTTTGGTTTGGTAAGTGTCCAGGAATTATGATTTTTTTTTTAACTGGTAATTAATGTACAATTGGTGGTAGAAACATTCACTGTGGTTTCTAATGAACAACTTGTTTGTCCCTATAGCAAGTCTTTTTTTTTTTATTTTTTTTTTTTTTTTTTGTCTTTTTGAGACAGGATCTCCCTGTAGCCCCAGGTGTCCTGGAACTCACTCTGTAGACCAGGCTGGCCTTGAACTCACAAAGATCTGCCTGCCTCTGCCTCCCAAGTGCTAGGATTAAAGGTGTGTGCCACCACACCCGGTTTATAGCAAGTCTTTTAAAAAAGAGTTACTTTTCCTATCATTATGTGTATGTGTGTGTGTTGTGGGGATCTGTGCCAAGTGGGGACAGTTGCTTGCAGAAGCTAGGAAATAGCATTGCATGACCTGGAGCTGAAGATACTCACCGGATGTGGTGCTGAAACCTGATCCCAGGTCCTCTGGAAGAGGAGTAAGCACTCAACTGCTGAGATACCTCTTCAGCCCCATACAGCTAATCATTATTTTATTTTATTTTATTATTTATTTTTATAATGCTTTTATTGATGTTTTATGTATTTCACACATCATTTCTCAGTTCAATTTAGACATATTCTCCTTTCCCTTCCCCCACCCCACCCCAGATCATGCACTCAGCCATAACTGTCCTGCATCTTTCTCTCAGTCTTTTTTTATGTTTAGGAATTCACATTTTCCTCCTTTAATTTTATATTAATCTAAAATACGAATGCATACTTTCCACTCGTGTACAGTAATTACAGAGTCTGAGAGTAAGTGGTGGATCGATTCTAGAGCCCATTAAGAGATTTACATTATAACAACATAGGTGCTTTCAGATGAACAGAAATATAACAATAATGTGGTTCAGCTTGCCTTTCATCTGAGGATTTGGTGTTAACATCCACAAATGAGGGAGACCATTCACTGCTTGTTTTTCTGGGCTGTGTTATTTCACTTAGCATAATGGCTTCAAGTTCCACCCATTTACCTGCACAGTTCATGATGTCATCTTTTTTTTACCACTGAATAGTACTCCATCGTGTAGATGTATTTTTACTTGTGTGGGCTTGTTTGCCTGTATGTGCATCATATGCATGCAGTACTCACAGAGGCCAGAAGACAGCATTAGATCCCCTGGAACTGGAGTTACAAGCACTTGTGAGCAGCTGGATATGGGTGCTAGAAAGCGAACCTGGGTCCTCTGAAAGCACAAGTGCCCACGAAGCACTGAACCCTCTCTCTAGCCATGCCACCAGCAATATAGCTAATCATTAACATAAGAAATATACATCATTTATGTTTTCTACATTGAGTTTCATCTTCTTCTTTCCTCTTAAATTTAGAGGAAAGAAAACCAAACAAATGTGATCATGACTGGACTCTGACAGGAGCCTCCTTTATGTTTTCAACTGAATTACACAAGTCAGGAAAAACAGTTTTAATAAATTCACCTTCAACTAATAAAGAAATTAGTCTGCTAAATCTAGAATTACATTTTACATAATCTAGTAAAATAAGGATATAATTTCTTAAGAAAGCAGTTATCTTAGCTATTCAAATGTTTTTTTCCTCATTCGTGCAGTCTTCTCTACATTATTCTTTTTTTAATTTTCATTTTTTTATTGATGCTTTGTGTATTTCATACATCATTTTCCAATTCTGTTCAGGCATATTTCCCTTTCCCTTCCCACCACCCCACCCCACCCCATCCCAGATCATGCATTCTGCCATAACTGTCCTGCATATTTCTCTCAGTGTTTTTCATTTTTTAACAATAAGTGATAATTTAGGAGTACAAGCATCCTTCATGTAAAACCAATTTGCAAGCAGTTGTGCCCAAAACCACACAGCCCATGGGTCCCACCACCCAGCAGGGGCTTATTCTAACGGTGCTAATGCTCTCTACCAGCATGCCTGAGACTCTGAATTTACTCAAAGACAAAGCAAGTTCTTCAAGGATGTTAACAAAGATCTTTCCAGAATGAATTTAAATTTTTTAAAGCTGTCATATTCTTTCAGAGTAAAATATGACAAGTGGGTTTCACAGATTGTTGCTTCCCATGCTTCGTATTGCCTTTCTACTCCCCTGTTATTAGGGTATCGTTTGTTTTTATTATTTCTTGTACCATGCTTTCAGATGAAGTTATGCATAAATTTATAATCTAAATTCACTACTTTTAAAATATTTTGATGTTAAAGTCAATATTCTGATTCCCAAACTCACTAAAACATTCTAAATATATTCCAATGCATCAGTTACTCTTTATAGTTAGTGCAATTTCTATATAGCTTCTGGAGACAGTACTGACTGCCTTCATCCTGAATGGTAGCACACAGTGCACTGTCAACACGGACACCTTAGCCCATGGCTCTCTTGACCTCTACTATTTCTACTTTGGATTGGGGGGTATTCTTCTCAAGAATGGGCACATGGGATGTGTTCTGTGTGAAAATGAATTTATAGTGTATTTAAGGTCTCCCTGTAAGATCCATTTCTCTCTCTCTCTCTCTCTCTCTCTCTCTCTCTCTCTCTCTCTCTCTCTCTCCCTCCCTCCTTCCCTCCTTCTCTCTCTCCCTTCCTTTTTCCCTTTCTCCCTCTCTCCTCTTTCAGCTTGTAAAAGTTTCTCTTGAGAACAGTTTTTCTTAGATTTTTACAGCTACTTTGGGCTAGATATGTTTTTCTTTCATTTTTATGGACATTTTATGGGCTCTTTGAAACTGAAAATTCATGTTCTTGGTTCTTGGAAATAATCCTGAAACTCTTTTGATGACTTCGTGTTCTCTTTCTTTTCCTGTTCTTTATTTCTGGCATCCTAGGAAGGAGTTTTCTGGATCTGTTCTCTCATTATCTTCTCTTTTTATCTTATCACCCTTGGTTCTGCTTTCTGACAATTTTTACAATGTTATACTTTAGCGTCCTGTTGAGCCTTTTCTTTCTACCATTATATTTTCAATACTTTTTCTACTCATTACCATTTTAATTCTATTCTTTGTTCCTTCATTTCATTTTTATTTTTCAAAATATTTTATTATTTGCATTTTATGCATATGATTTATTGCTTCCATGTAGGTCGGTGCACCCATGTTTCAGTGCCCATAGAGGTCAGAAGAAGGGGCCGGATCTCCTGAAACTGGAGTTACCAACAGTCGTTAGCCTCCATGTGGGTCCTGGGAATCCAGTCTGAGTCCTCTGCAAGGGCAGCCAGTGCTCCTAACTGCTGAGCCATCTCTTCAGCTTTTGATTTAATTTTTAAAATTTTGTTTATTTTTTATATGTATGAATGTAGTGTCTGCATGTAGGTCTGTGCACCCGTGTCGTGCAATGCCACAGAGGTCAGAAGAGCGTGTCAGATTTCCCTGGATCTGGAGTCAAAGATGGTTCTCAGCTGTCACGAGGGTGCTGGGGATCTAACCTGGGTCCTCTGCAAGAGCAGTCGGCGCTCTTAACCACTAGGCCCTCTGTATGTGCCACCTTCCTTTATATTTCTGGATATTAATAATAATCTCTGTTATTCAAAAGAATTCTTCTTGCTTTTTGCTTCCAATTTTTTGCCTCTGTTTTGTTCTCATATTAAAAATTTATTTTATATTCAATAGCGAGATTAGTTTATAAGGATTTTTATAACATAATCAAGTATTATTAGGATATGTAATATTTAATGACACCGTAGCATTTCGTTGTATGAACTAAAATATGTGATTTTAAAGGTGGGCCATGTATCCACCTGTAATATACTTCTGAATTCTCATGTCTGTGTTTGGACTCACCCTAGTTTAGCCTCTTCACACATTATCTGAACTTTGTCACCAGCACCCACATCACTTCGACCTACTCATCTCCATCGGATGCTCTTATGTTTCATTCAAGTTTAACAGGATAAAATATGAAAGAAGAGGAAATTAGGGATGGGTGGGAAGCTCTTCTTTTTGAAAAACAAGGTTTAGATATTTGGAGGATTTTAGGATTATGAATAAAGTTTGGAACAAGACGGATTTGGGGGGCTTAAGAGTTGGTTCAGCTGTTAAGAACACTGGCTGCTCTCTGGGCTCCCAGCCCACACATGGTGGCTAACAATCTTCCTTATCTCCAGGAGAATCAAACCCTCTTCTTGCCTCCACCAGCACTGCACAACACAGATGCACTTATGTACAGATGCAGGCAATACTGCTCATACACATAAAGTAAAAATAAAACAAATGAGTGGCTGGAGAGGTGGCTCAGTGGTTAAGAGTACTGGGTGCTGTGGTGTGGACATTTTTCCAAAAAAGGACAGATTTTGGATGTCAAGTGCTTTCTCACACATAAGAGCCCCCGCCTCCAGGAAATTGTAAACTTGACTATGTTTTTTTTCTGAAAGAGAGGGAGAAGCCCAGAATCCAGCGACCCTTCCCAACCAGCCAGCTACTCTTGACTGTAATAGGGGGAGGGGTTCAGGGCATATAGGCAGGTGATGTAAGGGCTGGGTCTCGCCTGCCACCACCATCTTGTGCAGAGGTCACAAGTGTCCTGGCTCAGGATGAACATGACGAGAGTGCCCAATATCCTGTAAGTGAACCCGTCACTCATTGGGTCTGTGCCCAATACCCTGTAAGTGAACCCGTCACTCATTGGCTCTGTGCCCAATACCCTGTAAGTGAGCCCCTCACTCATTGGCTCTGTGCCCAATACCCTGTAAGTGAACCCCTCACTCATTGGCTCTGTGCCCAATACCCTGTAAGTGAACCCCTCACTCATTGGCTCTGTGCCCAATACCCTGTAAGTGAACCCGTCACTCATTGGCTCTGTGAGCAAGCCCATTAACCCCATTAAAACTCATTCTAAACTGTAATTTTGGAGCGTTTTTCCTTGGTTTGTCTTTGGGATCATGAGAGCAGGAGATGGAGACGATTGTGCGCTGCGCACCTGTGTTTCTCCTGGGATGGACATTTTTTGCACCAGTGCTCTTGAAAAGGACCCAGGTTTATTTCCCAGAACCCATGTGGTGGCTAACCATCTTAAATTTCAGTTCCAGGGCATCTGATTCCTTCTTCTGCCCTCTCTGGACATTGTACACATATGCACTTACAGACAAGGAAGACACTCAAACTCACAAAATAAAAATAAATAAAACAAATTTAGAAAATACTTGATTAAAAACTACTCTATCACTTTTGTCATATTATATTGAAAATATATTTAAACTTTAAGAGGTTATTAAGTAATAGTGCCTAAATTATACAATTACTATGAAAATTGCATGAAGTAATAAGCTTAAATTGCTTAGTGTAGTGTTCACGAAGCTATTAACCCAATTCATGTAAACTTTTATGATTAAAGAAAGAACACCTATTTGTTATATAAAACTGGAAAAATACAAGGAAATATTGAGGAGAGCACTATATGATGCAAAGATACTCTTTCTCCCTACCTCCCTGTATTAGTCAGGTTCTCTAAAGAAACAGAAGCAACAGGATGAATATATAGCTATATACAATTTATTGATTTGCTCACATGACAGAGTTCAAGGAATCCAACAGTAGCTGCATGCACTGGAGAGGCTGAGAATCCAGGGAACTGCTCAGTCCGCAAGGCAGGTGGGATGTCTCAGTAGTTCCAATCTGGTGCTGAAGGCCCGATGGATTCCAGGAGATCTGCTGGTCTCAGTACATGCTGGGATCTGAAGGGTCGATCACAGCAGCAAGACAAACTCACCTGTGAGAGAAAGGCAAGCCACAGGAGAAAAAGGGACCAGCTCCCTCTGCCATGGCCCTTAATTCTGCCTGCCAGCAGAAGGTAATGCCCACATTTGGGGTGGGCCATCCGGGTTGAGGTGGTCCAATCCAAAGATCCTTTTTCTCTTATTTGTTCCTTAGTCCAGTCAAGTTGACACCCAGGATTAACCATCACACTCCCCCATAAAAATTTAACTCTGCTGCCCCCCTCCTTGCTCAGAATCATCAAAAGAAAGTTACCTGGGTTTCTGGGGAGATGGGATGTACAGCCTGGGAGCCTGTATGGACCAGTCAGTAAGTGTTTCAGCATTCAGCCTGAACTTGCTTATTTTTATCACTTTCCTATAAAGTATCAGAGTCTTGCTCAAATGTGTGACTGGGTTACCTTCAGTTCAATTTATGTGTAAGGATGGTAGACTTCAGTAATATTTGGTAATAGAGACTCAGCAATACTAAGAATCATGGAAAGAGAAGCTACTGGTCTTACTTAAACTCAATGTGTATTCCAGTAAAAGACAAAGGATGACACAGATGTATGCAGAGTTCAAGTCAGTATGCGAACCAGGGAGACTACACATGTAGCTGTGTGGACACTCACTGCACCTAATGCTATGGCCTGGGGAAACCGCCAGTGGCAAGTGGGGCTTCATCAAATCAGTCAGATGTCATCCCACTGCACCTAGGTGCTTTATATATGTTACTTTCAAGGAATGTAACACAGCATCAGTTCAAGTTGTTGATACCATTAACTCCTGGCCATGTGTCAGCAGTACTTTACACAGATGCAGAGAATAGCAAGGCCACATTTCCATCAGGAATGGATAGGAAGGCAAACGAGAACTTTCAAAACTCCATGTCATCTGGAGAACATCCATAAAAGAATTAAATACATTCTTTCGGTAAATGCTACAGATAGTTTTTAAAATGCAGCACACCACCATCCTGAACCATCATCACCAGGAGAATGTACTATGACTCCTGATTCTTTCCTTCTATTCTTTGTAAATAGCTCAGATGATTTGCTCACAGTAGGGAATACAGGTTTGCCAAGCAGACGTCAGAGAGTGAGGATATATAACTATATGTATATAATCTTTACTCTTCTGCATGAAACAAATAAATTAATTGGCTGAAACAACCTTGGCCCTTACTGCTACATAATTATGTAGATGTGCTCTAACATTTGTGATAAATTTGACTTCATGCTAAGGATCCAATTTTTTATAGTCAAATTACTACTTTTATATTGAGAAAAAGAGAGTTTCAAAATAAAATTTAAAAAATCTACAAGTATCTTAAAATTCAACCAGGGTGCTGTAGTGTGCTGATTTCTACAAAGTCACATTTTTTTTCTTAAGAAATGATTTTGATCGCTTCTCGGCCTTTTGGCTAAGATCAAGTGTAGTATCTGTTCTTATCAGTTTAATATCTGATACGTCCTCTATCCGAGGACAATATATTAAATGGATTTTTGGAAATAGGAGTTGGAATAGGAGCTTGCTCCGTCCACTCCACGCATCGACCTGGTATTGCAGTACTTCCAGGAAACGGGCACCAAAAAAAAAAAAAAAAAAAAACAAAGAAAGAAATGATTTTGATAATGGTTTTATTGACTCTAACTTGATGATGGAATAATAGCTTGCAAAGTTTTGATCATAAGTATTCTTCAGAAAGCACTAATGTGTGGGCTGGAGAGTAGCCTAGCGGTTAAGAGCACTGACTGCTCTTGGCAGAGGACCCAGGTTCAATCCCCAGCACCCACATGGCGGCTAAGAGCCATCGTAAACTCAATTCCAGGAGAACTCCAGTTCCGGGGAATCCGAAAACCCTCTTTGACCTCCGCAGCATTGCACAATATGGGTGCACAACCTACATCAGCCAGTACATTTTACAATACAAAAAAATAAAAATAAAAAAAAGAAGAAAGCACTCTACAACTGACATCAATGCACGCATGTGTAATTTTTCAGTATGATGGCTCATTGATTTTTTTTATATTATTATTATTCTTATTATTTTATTATTATTATTTATTGAGACATGGTTCTGTAGCCCCAGGTAGCCTGGAACTTGCTATGTAGAGCAGGGTGTCCTTGAACTCACAGGGATCCACCTGCCTCTGCCTCCTAACTGCTGGAATTATAGGTGTAGGCCACCATGTCCACTTTATTATTTTTATTTTATTTGTGTGAGTGTTTTGCTTGCATGTAAGTGCACCGTGATGTCATACAATGAAGGAGGCAGAGGGTGGATCCCCTGAACTGTACAGTACAGTTGTTGCTGACAGGTGGGTGCTGGGAATCAAACCAAAGTCCTCTGGAAGAGCTGTCAGTGCTATTAATGGTTGAGTCATCTCTGTAGCCTCCAGCCTGTGGTTCTTTTATTTCAGGATTCAATGTAGTGAGTTAGCAAGAATTCCCTTCAACGTGACATGTATGCTCGGAAAATGTTTTGCATTTAAAGTTAAATTTATTAATAGTTTTGTTAGTGTAATCTACTAATATAGATATCAAATCAGCCTATAATTAAGAATGGAATTTCGCTGAATTCTCATATTAAAACATATACAAATAATAAAATCATGTAAAACATTCATATCATCAATTTGTGATGTATAAGACTAAATTCTCAGCTGCTATATTTTTCTCAATGCAGGTAGCTTTATACAAATGTTTCTTAGGATTAAAACAATCTATTTTCCAAAGCTATAACTAAATAAGTATCATGTGTCAATTCAGAATAATAATCTATTTTTATGCATATGGATAAATATGCCTATAAGTTTTTTTTTTGTTTTTTTATTTATGTGTATGAATTACTGTTTTTTCATGTAGGTCTGTGTACCGTGTTGTGCAATGCGCGGAGGTCAGAAGAGGGTCTCGGAATCCCCTGGAAACTGGAGTTCTCCTGGAATTGGAGTTACAGACGGTTCTCAGCCGCATGTGGGTGCTGGGGATCGAACCCGGGTCCTCTGCAAGAGCGGTCGGCGCTCTTAACCGCTTAGGCCATCTCTCCAGCCCCTGCCTATAAGTTTTAAAATAAAATACTGTAGTATATAGAGGATATATGTAATATATATAAGCAGTACATACATTTTCTATTTCAACATGTGTATATTTGTAAATGCATCTACTAAAATATTCCATGCATATAAGTTGTTGGTAGAATTTTAGGGAATTTAACGTTGTTTGTGCATTGTATTTGGTTTAGGTACTGCTTTTTAGATGCACTAAATTAAGTCAGTTTATCCTATAAATGAAGAATTAAATAAAAACACTTAAAGCCATCATTATTAAGCTACTGTGATCTGGGCAAGGAAGTGGGGGGCAGGAGGGTGTGAATAGAAGGAAGGGAAGGGCGAAGCCACCTTGGCTCCTACTGGGGGCAGCAGAGCCCCTGTTTGTGTAAACAGTAAACTCGAGGTGGGACATTTTGCTCAGTATCTCGAAGGATGAGGCCATCAGGGTCTGGAACTTTGCAGAGATAGGTGAGGCAAGAAACACTGAAATATCCCGACCTCACAGAGCTACAGATAACTCACAGAGGCAACTTAAATGCCCACGGAGATATCAGACAACTCACAGAAGTCCTGGGACAGAATTTGCAGGCCATACCTCAAGCCAAACAAAGTCTTATTCCCACAGTTATTATCCTTCAAAGCCACACACACACACACACACACACACACCACACACACCGTAGGTTACTACCCTTCAAAGCACATACACACACCCAAGCACATAGGTTATTATCCTTCAAAGCACACACACACAAAATATACACAGACATGGAGGTTACTTCTTTCAAAGCACACACACCCACCCACCCACACAAACAACACACACACACACACACACACACACACATGGAGGTTACTACCCTTCAAGGCACATACACATACACACACAGGTTATTACCCTTCAAAGCACACACACACACAAAACACACACACACACACAGAGCTGTTACTACCCTTCAAAGCATGTGCACGCACACAGAGGTTATTACCCTTCAAAGCACACAGACACACAAACACACACACACAGAGGTAACTACCCTTCAAAGCACACACACACACACACACACACACACACACACGTAGATTACTACCCTTCAAAGCACACACACATACACACACAGTTTACTACCCTTCAAAGCACACACACACAAAGTACACACACACACGGAGGTTACTTCCCTTCAAAGCACACACACCCATGCACGCGCACGCACACACACACACACACACGGAGGTTATTACCATTCAAAGCACACACACACACAGCTGTTACTACCCTTCAAATTTCACACACACACAGAGGTTACTACCCTTCAAAGCACATAGACACACAAACACACATGCACGGATGTTACTACCCTTCAAAGCACACACACACACACACACTCACACATGGAAGGCATTACCCTTCAAACACACACACACAGAGGTTGATACCTTTCAAAGCACACACACACAGAAATTACTACCTTTCAAAGCACACATACACTAACACACACACACAGCTGTTACTACCCTTCCAAGCACACAAACACACACCCACAGGTTATTACCCTTCAAAGCACACACAGACACACTCACACATGTGTGCATGCATGTGGAGGTTACTACCCTTTAAAGCACTTCTCTAAACACAGCATTCTTTTCTCAGCCTTGAATCTTAGGCTCTGATGAGAAAATACACCTTACTTCCTCTAGGCCTCTTATACCAACATAAATGTGATTCCGATACTATAAAACTAAGTCCAAACTTTCAGGAAATCTTCTTGGAGAAGTAACCAGAAAGGTTATAAGTGCGTGTTACTAGGTCCTCTTAATGCCCCATCTTGAAGGACAATGAAACTCCTTATGTAAAGGAAAATCGCATAGTTAATATTTAGAAGGAAAATATGCCTTATATTAGGTTAGTTGGCAGGACTGAGAAGCCTATACTGGTTCCAGCTAGTGGATTAGTCCTCCTGATTCTGCACTCTAAGGATCCTTAAGCTCCTATGAAGCCTTAAAGGCTGAAAATGAATTTCAATTTTTTTTCACCAGAAGAAGACCTTTTGTACACATGTGAAATTATTTCCAGGGCCTGGAACAGAATTGGAAATGGAGAACCATATGCTGTATCAAGCTAAAAAACTGTTAAAGAAAATACCTGCCAGCACATTTCTTGACATGTTGGCGATTCTAACTGAAGTGAGAGGTTTTGGACTCCTTGGTTGAAAGCCAGTCTCGTGACATTCCCATGCCACTTTAGCTGTGAGAGTAGCCATTGTGTGACAATGCTAACCAGTGCATGTCCATTCTGTCCTTCATTGTGTGGCTCTGTACACCCTGAGGAAAGAGGCCAACATAGGTTCTGTATGTGGGTTTGTGTGTCGAGTAGATACTTTTAGGGTCCAGAGTATCCAGGGGTTGTCTACACATGAAGTTGAGGAAAAATTGTGGGTAGTCTCCTCACTGACCCCACAAGCTTTCACCCCATAGAACAGGTCATAGTCATGACAGAGGAAAGACCAAATATGTTAGCTCTGAGGATGCAGTGCCCAGATATCCTTTACAGGAAAGCCTTGTAGTCTCAACTATGAAGGTTGCCATTTGCCTTTCAAGGGGCTACCTCACTACAATGAGCCCACAGCCCAGAGTTGCATCTTCATCTGGAAGTCCACATCCTCTGGCTAATTGAAATGGGTGTATAAAGTTCTGGCCATGTTGTCACCACATGGGAAAACACTAATTAACTACCTCTGCTTTTGGCGGGCTGAGACTTTCAAGGAAACAGATTTCTATTCTAATCAACCTTGATTTTCTTCTCTTTTCATAAAGATCAACCATGAGGCTCTTTCTAATAAATCTTTTTGTGCTCTGCCTCTCAGGGACTGCTTCTCAGAGAAACTTACTTAGTAGGACAAGGCCCCATAAAGTGCAGAGCCAAGACAGAGCCCTCATTGCTTGGGCCCAGGGTCCTATTTAAACCACTAAACCTCACCTTAAATAGCAGCCCTGAAAGTCACTTGAAGTTCCTCTCCCTGAGAGCCTTCAATCTGAAGTGATTTTAATGAAGTGTCTTGTAAGACTTATCCTGACTGACTTTACACAGTAGTAAGATGCTAACACAACTGGTGTCACAAAGAACCCAAAATATTTTCCCCAAATTTTCCTCCTCCAAGTCATGGAATATAGCACTTACCTATACATGCTAACATGTTACAGGATAAAATATCACTTAACATGAAGCACAGGGATAGGGCATGCAGTGCAGTAATTAACAATTTAAAAAATCTGCTTTATCATGGTGACTCTTCTGTTAACCTTTGTGACACTTCCCTTTCTGACCCCACCTGTGGCTTTGACTATAACACCTGCTGTACTAGTCTGTATATTACATTATTCGATCATTTTTATCTTCAACACTAAACGTTTAGCTTCGTTTCTGTTGGCTTTAATGGTTCAATATCTGGTGTATTATCCCAAATACAGTAAGTGATCAATACCTGGTGGGAGAATGAATGCTATTTATTTTTAAGACAGATTTAGAAAAGCAGCACTGGAAATGCATTCAGCTTTCTTCTTCCCTTCTGAAATCCAAGAAGGTCCAATGTCATTGTAAAAGCAAACTTCACAGAGGCAGGCATTTCGAGGATGTTCTGTGAACTGGAGAAGAACTCCACTAGCTGGGTTAACACTGACACTGCCAACAGCCAGTAGGAATGGACCTAGCTAGAGAGAAACACTTACTTTATGAAAATCTCACTTTAATGTGAGTACTTTATGAACAGAAGAAATAAGAAACCAAGTTGTACTAAATTGGCACAGAGACCATCACCAGAGCCAAAGAACAGAGAACAATCACAGAAAATGGTGAAAGTGTTTTTAAAAAGACCCAGAGTATCACCAGTTACTTGTTCAGCGTGACTATAGGTTTTATCCAGTCTTTTTTCGCAAGGAAATATTGTAATGCTTTTCATTCAATATTCTATATATACATATATATATATAATATATATATAATATGTAATACATATATATATGTATTATATATATATATATATGAGAGAGCGAGAGAGAGAGAGAGAGAGAGAGAGACTGTTTAAAGTATAATTAGGTGTGAGTTATCAGTTTCCTAAATTGAATGTGATTTATTTTCTGAAGGGGTTTCAACAATCTTTGATTAATCATTTTACTGTTACGGATAGGGTCTAGGCTACATGGTCAGATTACTTGTGTCTGTGGAGGGCAGGATGGCAAAATGAACCACTTACAGAACAAATGTATAAATATGGCTGCCATTGTTCTGGATGGGGCATCCACTGTGAAGAATTTTACAGAGGTTGAAGAGCTGGGTCCATAGCTAGGAGCACTTCCTGAGCTGGCAGATGGCCTGGGCTCAGTTTTCCATACCCACATGGCACCTAACAACAGTCTGTAACTCCAGTTCTAGAGGATCTGATTCCCTACTTTGTCCTCCACAAGCACTGCCCACATGTGACACACTTAGATATCTGCAGGCAAAATTCTCATTCAAGTAAAATAAAAATAAAATGTTTTAAATATAAAAGAAAAAAGATAATGGTGACATCATTAAGCATTATCAAACTAATGATTAAAATGGTAAATAATGGCCGAGGGGACCAGCAGGTCCAGCTGACTGGGAAACCTGTCCGGGAAGGCCTTGGGAAGTAGGAGCCAAGGCCTGAACCCAGAGTTTAGGGCAAGAATTTGGTGGCGGTTTACTTGCTGCTGGTTCTCCAGCAAGGGGCGGAGTCTGAGGGTCCCAGTGGGTCCAGCTGACTAGGAAACGTGTCCCACAAGGCCTGGGGAACTAGGATCCAAGGCCTGAACTCAGAGTTCGGGCAAGTATTCTGTGGTGGTTTACTTGCTGCTGGTGCTCCAGCTAGGGGCGGAGTCTGAAGGGACTGGAGGGTCCAGCTGACTGGGAAATGTGTCCTGGAAGGCCCTGGGAACTAGGAGCTGAGGTCTGAACCCAGAGTTCGGGCAAGTATTTGGTGGCGATTTACTTGTTGCTGGTGCTCCAGCAAGGGGCGGAGTCTGAGGGGACCAGTGGGTTCTGCTAGGAGCTGAGGCTCAAATGCAGAGAGCAACCCCAACCCCCCACCCCTGCTGCCAACTGGAACCCCCATCTGGAACTCAAGAGAGAGTGGCTGACAGCAGAAGGAATACAGTATCTAGAAGGTGTCACCCAGGTTGCTACCCACCCAGCTCCTGCAGAACAGAAAGGGAAAAGTGAACTATACCTTCCAATATATAACCAAAATTGAAAGCCTAAAACCCAGACAAGTCAACACTCCATTCATAAGGAGAATATAACAAAGACACCCAAAGGAATCAAGGAAAGCAATCCTTCAACAAAGTGAAGAGGCATTCAAAATTCGCATCAGAATACAGGCAAAAAGCTAACCACATGCCGAGAGCACAACGAAAGAACAATATGTGAAAAGCACAGAACAACTCCACACCAAATTCTATGCAGCCAGTGGAGGAACCCTACAATGGGATCCCCATAGAGGTAACCCAGGACACAGATCCCAAAATAACAATCACAGATATATTCAAAGAATCATAAAACTAAGGGGAGAGAATGAAAAACTCAGAAAGGACCTAGAAGAAGACAAGGACAAACTTCGGAAAGAACTAAAAGGAGAATATGACAGATTCCGGAAAGAGCTAGAGGGACAAAATGACAAACACCGGAAGGAAGTGGAAACACTGAAAAGATCCCACACTGAAATGAAAAAGGAAACCAGTGAACTACAAGAAAAGTTTGAGAAGCTCCAAAAGGAAATGAAAATTGTAACTGAACAGTCATCCAATCAAGAGGAAAGAATGGGAAAAAGCCTCAGAAGCAGAATGGAGGAAGCAGAAAAAAGAATATCAGACCTAGAAGACAACACAGAACAATTAAAAAGCTCAAGTAAAGATTATGAAAAATTTAAAAATACACAAGAGTGGAACAACCAAGAAATGTGCGACACTATGAAAAGATCAAACCTCTGCATCATAGGGATAGAGGAAGGAGAATTATCCCAAGAAAAAGGTATTGACCAGATTGTCAACAAAATAATGAGGAAAATTTCCCCAAACTAAAAAAAGACAAACCCATGCAAATACAAGAAGCGAGTAGAACACCAAATAGACTAAACCAGAAAAGAAACTCCCTCCGCCATATCATAGATAAAATGCTAGATACACAAAACAAAGAAAAAATTCTGAAAGCCACAAAAGCAAAACAAAAAGTTACATACAAGGGAAAACCTATCAGAATTACAGCTGACTTTTCAGCACAAACCATGAAAGCAAGAAGAACATGGACCAAAGCATTCCCAGTGCTAAAGGACTATGGATGCCAATCCAGGTTACAATACCCAGCAAAACCATCAATTCTAGTTGAAGGAAAGAGAAAAATCTTCCATGACATAAACAAGATGAAAGAATACATGCTTGGAAAACCAACCCTCCAGAGAATGCTTGAAACAATTCAAAGAACAGAGAAGAGGAACTATCCCCAGACACCTTGAAAGAAAAATATTTAATAAAAACAGAAATGCAGAGGTAGAAACACACACAAAAAAAATGCAAACGTATAATAAGATGAAAGGAAGCAACATATACCTCTCAATTATAACCTTAAATATCAATGGGCTAAACTCCCCAATCAAAAGACATAGACTGGGAGAATGGATTAGGAAACAGAACCTACCAATATGCTGTCTACAAGAAATCCATCTCACCCTTAAGGATAGGCATCAACTTAAAGTGAAAGGATGGAAAAAAATTTTTTTCTTAAAAAGAAAGCAGGAGTTGCTATACTAATGTCAGATAAAATAGATTTCAAAGTAGAAGCAATTAGAAGAGACAAGGAGGGCCATTATATTCTTATCAAAGGGAAAATTAACCATGAAGACTTCACAACCATTAATATATATGCACCAAACTCCGGTGCACCAAGCTTTGTAAAAACAACTCAAGGCACAGATAAACCCCAACACATTCATAGTAGGGGACTTCAATACCCCACTAAGTCTGTTGGACAGATCAACCAGACAAAGAATAAACAGAGAGACATCTGAACTGAACAATACAATAAAGGAAATGGACCTCAGAGACATCTTCCAAGTATTCCACCCAAACACCAAAGAATATGTTTTCTACTCAGCATCCAACGGAACATTCTCCAAAATTGACCACATACTTGGACACAGAAAAAACCTCAACAAATACAAAAAAATTGAAATAACTTCATGCACTCTATCAGACCATAGCACAATAAAGCAAAATATCAACACCAGGATAAGTCCTGCTACCTACATGAACACATGGAGACTAAACAACACACTCATGAATAATGAATGGGTCAAGGAGGAAATAAAGAAAGAAATAAATGCATTCCTGGAACTAAATGACAATGACAATACAACACAACAAAACCCATGGGATGCTTTAAAAGCAGTCCTAAGAGGGAAGTTTATAGCCCTGGGTGCCTATATTAAAAAAACAGAAAGAGCACAGATGAATAATCTAACACTGCAGCTAAAAACACTGCAAAGACAACAACAAATAAACCCTAAATGCAACAGACAGGAAGAAATAACAAAAATCAGAGCAGAAATCAACGAAATAGGAACAAAGAAAACAATACAAAAAATCAATGAATCCAAAAGTTGGTTCTATGAGAAAATAAACAAAATAGACAGACCCCTAGCCCAGTTAAACAAAAGAAAGAAAGAGCAACTCCTAATCAATAGAATTCAGGAGGAAAGGGGAAATATCACTACAGAGTGAAAAGATCCAGACAATCATACAAATAACTTCAAAAAACCTATATCCACCAAATTTGAAAACCTAAGAGAAAGTATAAGGATATCTGCAATCCAGGGAATCACCAAAGCTACACAAAGATGACAGCTTAAACAGATGCATAACATATGAAGAAATTGAAAATGTAATAACACACCTCCCAACTAAAAAAAGCCCAGGTCCAGATGGTTTCACAGCAAAATTCTATAAAACATTCAAAGAGGATTTACAACCATTATTACTAAAACTGTTCAAAAGGATACAAGCAGAGGGAAATCTCCCAAATTCCTTCTATGAAGCCAATATCACTCTCATACTAAAACCAGGAAAGACGCAACCAAAAAAGAGAACTACAGACCCATCTCATTAATGAACTCAGATGCAAAAATTCTCAACAAAATACTTGCAATCCATATACAGACCCACATCAAAAGATCACTCACCATGATCAAGTTGGATTCACAACAGAGATGCAGGGATGGTTCAACATGTGAAAATCAGTAAATATCATAAAACACATAAATGGACTGAAGGACAAAAACCACACCATCATCTCAATCAATGCAGAAAAGGCCTTTGACAAAATCCAGCATCCCTTCATGAAGGATCATTCCTCAACATAATCAAAGCCATATATAAGAAACCTAGAGCCAGTATCATCCTAAATGGAGAAAAGTTAGAAGGATTTCCCATAAAGGTAGGAACATGACAAGGCTGCCCCCCCCCGTCACCACTCGTCTTCAATATAGTGCTTGAAACACTGGCTAGGGCAATAAGGCAAGAAAAGGCAATTAAAGGAATACTAATTGGAAAAGAGGAAGTAAAACTATTCCTTTTTGAAGACGATATGATATTTTACCTAAGGGATGCTAAAAACTCTACAAGAAAACTCCTAGAAATGATTAAAAGTTTCAGTAAAGTAGCGGGTTACAAAATTAACCTAAAAAAATCAGGAGCCTTTCTCTATACCAACAACAAGCAACTGAAGAAGGAATACAAGGAGTCCTTCCCACTCACAATAGCCTCAAAAACAATAAAATACCTAGGAATAAACCTAACCAAAACCACTAAATATCTCTACAACAAAAATTATAAGCTCCTGAAGAAGGAGATTGAAGAAGATATCAGAAGATGGAAAGACCTCCCATGCTCATGGATTGGAAAAATTAATATAGTAAAAATGTCCATTTTACCCAAATTAATATACATATTCAAGGCAATCCCAATTAAAATCCCAAGAACATTCTTCACAGGCTTGGAAAAAAATTATTAAATTCATATGGAACAACAAAAGACCCCAAATAGCCAAAGCAACCCTGAGTGAAAAGAGCAATACAGGGGGGATTTCTATACCAGACATCAAACTATATTACAGGGGTACAGTCATAAAAACAACCTGATACTGGCACGAAAACAGACCAGTAGACCAATGGAACAAAACTGAAGATCCAAATTTGAGCACATACAATTTCAGCCACCTCATATTTGACCAGGGGTCCAAAAAGACTCAGTGGAGGAAAGACAGCATCTTCAGCAAAAGGTGTTCGCAAAACTGGATCACCACTTGTAGAAAAATAAAATTAAACCCCTACCTCTCACTCTATACAAAAACAACTCCAAATGGATCAAAGACCTCAATGTGAAACCCAAAACTCTAAAGGTGATAGAAGAAAAGGTTGGCACCAACTTACAAGACATAGGTGTAGGAAAAGACTTTCTAAATCAGTCAGCAGCTGCTCAGGAAATAAGGTCATCAATTGACAAGTGGGACCTTGTTAAACTCAAAAGTTTCTTTACAGCAAAAGAAACAGTCAGGGAAGTGAAGAGAAAACCCACAGAGTGGGAGGAAACTTGCACTGCTGATACATATGACAGAGCATTAACTTCCAGAATATATAAACTATTCAAAAAACAAAGAAGAAAACAAATGACTCACTCAAAAGATGGAGTAAAGAGCGAGCAGAGACTTCACAAGTGAGGAAATAGACATGGCTGAGAAACATCTTAAAAAGTATTCAACATCTCTAATAATTAAGGAAATGCAAATTAAAACCACTCTCAAATACAATCTCACCCCAATAAGGCTGACAAGGATCAAGAAAACAAATGATACTAAATGCTTGAGAGGGTGTGGGGAAAGGGGAACACTCGCCCACTGCTAGTGGGAATGCAAACTTGTACAACCACTATGGAAAGCAATATGGAGAACCCTTAAAAGACTCAAAATAAGCCTACCACCTGACCCAGCCATACCACTTCTGGGAATATATCCACCAGACTCTTCATACCACAGAGATACATGTACAGCCATGATCATTGCAGCTCTCTTCACAATAGCGAAGAGCTGGAACCAACCAAAATGCCCTTCAACTGACGAGTGGATAGAGAAAATGTGATACATCTACACAATGGAGTTCTATGCAATGGTAAAGAAAGATGACATCATGAAATTTGCAGGTAAATGGATGAAACTGGAAGAAATTATCTTAAGTGATGTAACACAGTCCCAGAAAAACAAACAACGAATGGTATCCCTCATCTGTGGATGCTAGCACCAATAACCCAGTTGTAAATATTCCGTGTGGGGAGTGATGCATATTGGAAGGAACAACAAGAACAAGAGAAAAGACTGCAACAAGAACTGACTGAAACAGTGAATCTGGTGGGGTGGGAGGGTTGGGAGGGGGACACAGGGTCTACATTAGATTAAGATATAGTTAATTGATATGAGTTTAACAGGTATCCAAATTTGCCCAAACTTTGTCTACATATTATATGGTACTTTAGGTCTTAGTAAAAGTAAAAACGTCTATATTAAAAAACATTGGTTAAAAGGTTTTAACAGAAAAGGTAATGCATTTAAGATAATTGGAAATATAAATTGTAGTCTACATCTGCTCCACTTATAATTTGTATAACAACTTTGGGGTTAATGGATACAAATATTCACTATATTGTTTGTGTTGTACAGTATCAACTTGTAACATTTTCATCTACCAGTAGGATAATTTAACTAAAGGAATTGTTAGCTTCCCAAATTAACAACATACAGGTAATGATTAACTGCTTGAGTAAATTTAATGCAGAAAAGTTGGCCCAGCTAAACACTGAAGGGAGGAGAGGCCTCAGATTGATACAGGCATCAAACATCTCCGTGGATCCTAACTGTAACAACTATTTATAATGTGTCCTAATGAACGTTACCTTTCAGGTGCCGCAAAGTTTTAATATAAGAGACTTCCTTCCTCCTTTTCATAGAACAAAGAAAAACATGATGGTAATGAAGTCATTCCCTAACTGTAAATTAGAGCTGACTGTTCTAGAGGTAATCTCTTATACAAGCGCTATAGTTGTCTTCTTTAATTGACTGATAGTCATAGGAACTGTGAAAGGATAATTCTCTATTTAGAGCCAAATATAATACTAAAGTCTATATAAGCTGGGTAACTGAGCAAAATATATTAATACAGGAGATCTCTGTTATCAGAAATGGATTATTCGGCCAAGGAGATTTTGGCTAGGGGATACACACACCCCCAAAAATGATAAAGGCTTTTTGCCAGAAAACTGGGATACCTGAAAGAAGAGAGGTGGTAAGGCCCTGCTGTTGAAGACCTGGTGTAAGCATGGGAAAGATATATCGAGACCACACTTGCAAGTGTATAGTTGGCCTCTGGAATGCCAGAGAACATTACCAAAGGCCACTAAATAAACAAAGCAAATATTGGTCTCCTTGAGTCAAGCAAGACTCCTCCATCAGCATCAGCTACACCTCACCTGCCTGGAAATACTGTGCAGCAGTGGTGGCCAAATGTCTGTATATCCTAAATGTAATTGGCTATTAGCTCTCTCCTTGGAATAATAATTCAGGGCTGATGCCACAAGCTTAAGTCCTCTAGTGGTTAGGAGATGTTATAAGCCACAGTAAGATCTTGTCAGCTTTTACAGAAAAGCTATAGTCCATGGATTAGCATACCATCCAAACATCTGTGTCTATACCAATGTAACCTACCATAATAATTGGTGCTGTTTAAATGCCTGTATATCTCACTGCTTGTGCTTCATCAGTAGGAGTAAAAGGTTACTCCTAGATAAACTGCCAACCCATGAAAGGAAACAGCCTGAACTGATCATAGTCCAAAACGACATCTCCAGAGAAAGTAGACTGTTTTGCTTCTCTCACACTTGTGTCCGTTTTCTAAAGCCTAGGGAGCAATCTGCAGAAAAGGGCGAGTGGTAGAATGTAAGGGCTGTGATTGGGGTGAACTACGAAACTACAGAAACATAGATTGGACTCTTATCTGATCAACATGATAGTACTTATAAGCTCCCTCATCTGGACAATGGGGGCATCGGGCTGTGTAAGTTTGGGCATAGCTACTTGAAGATTGGTTTTACATGAAGGATGCCTGTATTCATTATTTATGTCCTATTATTAAAAAAATATTTACGGGAAGTTTCCTACATTACCTCTTAGGAAAAAAAAAAGGTAAATAATGATTTATGAAATTTAGCCAACAGTAAAAAGAAAAAAAACTTGCTGTCCTAATTATCAGGATTAGATATTATCATTGTCATAAACTAATAGCAGCAGGGTCCATGTAGATCTATGTAAGCACAATGATATATTGCATATGTGTGCAGGTCACATTAGTTCCTGGTTAAATATTATTTTATAATAGAAATTTTCTAAGTGTCCAACACTTTAAATACTGTTGTCATTTTTATTTACTTCCTCCTAGAATTGTACCACTTTTTTTGGAGAGAAATGTGTTTAATGTTCTAGTTTATCTTCACTGATATCTTAAATAAACAGTAATGATGTATAGCAAGAGAAACAATAACCAAGACATATATTTTTAAATATGCTTAATTGTTACACATTGGACTATAGAAGCCTCATCTTTAAATGATATTTGGAAATCAAAGTAAAGAAAATAAATATTTTGTGGGAAATGACAAAAGAGAATCTGTGCACCTTTAATCCTAGCACTTGGGAGGCAGAGGCCAGCCTGGTCTACAGAGTGAGTTCCAGGACAGCTGGAGCTACAGGGAGACCCTGTCTCAAAAAGACAAAAAAATTATTTCTATGAAAACTCTCCAAATCATGAAATACTTAAGTGTCACTTCATCTGATGATTAATTTTTTCCAGGTCACTTAAAAATATTCTCTTAAGAGTGGTGTTTTTTTTCTTTAAACATGTCTGAAATTTTAAAAAGTAGTCCTTTGGTAATTTAAGATGTGTTTCCTAGGTGGTGGTAGTTATTCTTCAATATTGAATTCTTACTGAAACTTTGCTACAGAAACCATGGTAGAAAAACAGATTTAGCACTATAGGAGAAAAATAGGTTACCCAATTTTCAAAGTGTGTTTTTCTTCTGAGGTTGAGAGATGCACTTGACCTTCAGCGTATTGTGTCATTTGGAAAACCCTCCCTGTTTGAAACATACAGTGAGGGGACTTTGACATATTTAGAATTCAGAGGTCTGTCCATACAACCAAGAACATCTGATGAAAAAGATTTAAATTCTCTGTACAAAGCATACTGTGAAGTTATAAAAGAATATTAATAGAATGGATAATCTCTTTGAGAAAAGCTTATTTTTAACAAAGCATATTTCCCTAAAAGGAGTACCTGGTGCAGCACTGGGTATATGTCTATGATGTTGTCTAAGATATTTGTTGAATAAAGATGAGATGACTATGGGATTCCTATGTCCAAATGCTGTAGACAGTTTGAACTTATCTGGACTTTGAAATATAAGCATCAACTCCAAAAAGAGAAATTTATGCACAGTAACTGACAATTCAGACCAGAAATGAAGACTCCCAGAGTTGTTTCCATATGGCAGACACAATTCTTTCTTCTTAAGATAAGCAGTTTTACTTGAAGTAGTAACTATCTCTGGTTTGCAAGTGAGGAAACATCAGGATCAGAAAAGTTAAAGAAAGATGTCTGTGACCAAGCAGCAAATAAATAATCAGAGATAGAGAGCAAGTCTACTTCTACCCTTTTCCAAGATGGGCTATTTGGACACCATCATCTCAGTATCTGAAGGTACAGACAGGACGGTCAGAACAAATGAATACAGATGTGGTCAGTCTACTGTGCAGTTAGTGTAGAATGTGGTGACTAAGGTAAACATGACTCAGGTAAACAGAGAAAGGAACCAGCGGCAGACTCTGTAAAGCCTGCTATAGGCCAGGTGCTTTGCTCGTGTCTCTTATCTAGTTGTTTGGCTGAATTTGCTCTTCTTCAATAAGTGCTACTTTGAATTAAACCTTTTAATTTTTTGTTATGTTAAAAAACACATATCATGAAACCTGCCTTCCAAACAAAATTTTATGGATGGAGTAGAGTGTACGTTAAAAATAGTCACAATGTTGACTGTTCAGTACAAACACAAGGATGAAAATCTCTTGAAGGAATGTGTGGATAAGTGTGTGCATGTGTATGATATTCTTAAACAGCATATTAAATTCTCTCTATGTATGATAGCAAAGCATGATAGCAATGCATGTGCCTCTGCTCAGTACCTTTATAAACTGTCATCACCAAATTTATTTATTAGAACCTTAATTATGAGTTTATGCATGAATTACTGTTCACTTTTAAGAATTCTATAATGTAATTATGACATATACAAGAAATTGTATTCTACCTAGCAGGTACCATATTCCTTGTTACAGCCTCAAGTGAAACAGACATATATAAATATTGAGTTACTCATACATACTAAAACTGTTTTATATATCTGTTATACTTTGCACATGTTACTTTTAATATTTTTAAGAAAAATTAGGTTTTACTTCCGGTGACCACATGGACAGTCCAAATGTAACCAATCTGGATGAGCCCTAAGTATTTCCTGTCTGCTGTTGGTATGTGACAATGCCCCCCCCCTTCCTTTTCCTTTTCAAAGCTATAATTCAAAATCTGGGGACAAATGACATGGCCTTCATTTGAGAAGGTACTGGTTTTAACCTCTTTATTATCTTGGGTTTGTTTCATGGCCTATGTTGTTAGAAACTTTTGCCTTGCATGGTTTAAATCATTGTACTTTGAGTACCTAAATGACCTTCATAGACCTTAAAGAACAAATTGTAGGACTTACTGCACAGGTTTAATGTCAACTTGATACACCGGAGCTGAGAAACCTCAATAATTGCCTTCATTGGACTGGCCTGTGCCCATTGTGGGCAATGCCATTCTTGGCCAGATATTTCTATATTGTATACAATAGGCTGAATATGAACCAGCAACACAAGCCAGTAAATAGCATCCTTTCCTAGCCTGTGCTGCAGCCACTACCAGGCTCCTACCATGAACTTTTATCATTAGTCAGAATATTTTGCCACAGCAATTAAGAATTTATTAAGAATGCTTAAGTCAATGTTCAAGATTTACTTAGGAGTCTATGGTAATTAAAGTACCAAATTAATTCAAATAATCCTCTTGGAGGTTTAGCAACCACACTTAAAGCTCCAATCTGATTGGCAAGATGGATTTGAAGGGACAATATTTTGGCCCCTACCCTCTGAGGTTGACATGGGTCCTAGAGTCCTGCATCGGCACCTTTGTACATGTCCTATAACAGTGAGTCACCAGTCATCCCGTGCCAGGGAAGTCTTGGAGATTCACTTAAAAGGACTTCATCCAGCCAGTGTCCAGTCAAGGGAGGAAAGTCCATATAGAGGAGAGACTCATCATGCTTCAAAAGGGAAGCTTTGGTGAAGCAAGGCCTGGCTTTGTCCTCACATAGATGGAACTGGTGAAGAGAGCCAGGCACAAGGCCTGAGTGACCCCCTAAGGACCAGAACCTCAACTGACCTTAACACCAAAACTAATTTAATTTGTCTGAGCTAAGTGTATGGTTTTAAACATCCCAACAGGAAACTATAATCTAAAGAGAAAATGAAATAACTTATTACCAGAGAGATAGGTGAAAGACCTATTGTGCCAAGTTAGGAACCTATTGTGTCATGTTAGAAAATATCTCAGAGATAGGTGACAGGTGTAATGTGCTATGCCAGAAAATACCAGCCTTTATATTCTCATGGTTATGGCCCTCATACGAGAGATCTGTGCACTAAAACTTTGTTCCAATTCCTCAAACAAGGGTACAGGTCCTTTCTCCCTCAGCAGACCCTAGACAAAGACCCAATTGCTAATGCACCCAGTAGGCCCATGTTGGTACGTGAAGTCCCTGCACTGGTATACTCATATAAGACTCAACCAGCTTGTCTTTTCAGTTGCAGAGAAAATATCCACTAAGTACTGGCCACTATCGATCTGGACCAAAACCACTGGGCAGAGCACCCAGAGCAGCCAAAATGGGAAAGCAGATTCCATTCTAACCCTCCAGCCTGACAGCTGTTACCCCAAGACTTCACCTCCCCATCCGCTCTGAAGCAGATACAGAAGAGAGAACAGTGTCCCATTTCCTTATCATGAGCAAAACGCTGGAATGTTAGGTCTGGGCTTCCCAGAATCCCAAGGGACACACAGGTGCCCACTTCCTCCAGAGGCCCTATCTTCTGACTTCTTCCCCTGTACCTGAGGCCCTGCCCCATGGCTATAAATGGGTGGGCCCCAGTCATCATCATGCCCCTGCCCCTGCTCCTGTTCCTGTCCCACCTCGTGCCTGTAGGTGGCCTGCTCTGGCAGTCTCACATGGAAGTAAATCATGCTCCTGTAGTGAAAAAAAGTCACAATATTGTATAGCATGTTATTTTTAAATTTCTATTTATGATATTAGAAATGCCTAAACATGTTATGCAATAAAGACATGTCAAATATCCTTTTAACTTGTCCTTCTCTAGGGATTGTGTTTATGTGAGTAACTTCACTTTTATTCATGGTTATTAATTAAAGGGGTGCTTTAAAATATTTTCTTCCTTTAAAATACTCATAGAAAATTTGCCATCCAGTTGTTTCGCTTGAGGATCTGACAGTGTTTTTTTTTTCTTTTCTATACTAATGTTTTTTTATGAGACAAACTAGATTATTCCCAACAACTGTTGAAGAAATTTAAAGTTAGTCCAAATTTGTTATGACCTATCTATCAGTGGCTCCAGGGTCCAGTAGTTTGCAAGCTATGATGAACTGGCTGTGTTTCGCTTCAGTTAATCTGATCTTTTTCCTGAGTAGCTGATGACATGGGGGATTTATTGATTAAACAATTGGAGCCTTATGTGTCAGTCTCACGGAGTAACCGTATGCTCCTCTGTGATGATTTGAATGAAAAATGTGTCCTGTGAGCTCAGGTACTTCAAGGCTTGGTTTTGATTTGATGGTGCTGTTTGGAAAGGTGGTGGTGGTACAGGAGGGTATTTGCCACTGGCGGTGGGCTTTGAGTGTTCAAAGCCTTGCCCAACTTACAGTTCCCTTTCTGGGCTTCATGTTTGTGGTTGACTGTGTGAGCTCTCAGCTTCCTCCTCCTGCACTATGCCTGCCACTTGCTACCCGCCTCCCACTGTGATGGTACAGAAGCCCAAATAAACTTTTACTCCTGGTATTTTACCACCATAGAAAAGTAACTAATATATCCTTCTAGTACCTTTGCTGTCCATTTCATTTTGGTTTTAGATGATTATATAAACTCCAAACATCTGGATTACGGTGAAGTTAGGAAAAAGAAGAAAAATAGCCTGTTTTTCAACACCATAAAATTCTGAGAAACCCTTATCAGATTTGCCTGACTGTCTTGATAAGACTGTCCAAATGGGCTGGAGAGAGGGCCTAGCGGTTGAGAGCGCTGACCGCTCTTACAGAGGACCCGGGTTCGATCCCCAGCACCCACATGGCAGCTGAGAACCGTCTGAAACTCCAACTCCAGGAGAACTCCAGTTCCAGGGGAATCCGACACCCTCTTCTGACCTCCGCGGCATTGCACGACACGGGTGCACAAACCTACATGCAGACAGTACACTCATACACATACAAAAATAAATAAAATTAAATTAAAAATTATTAAAAAAAAAAAAAAAAGACTGTCCCAAGGCCTTCTCTACCTGGAGGGAAGCCTGGAAAAGTTTTGTGCATAGGGAAGGATGCTGGTTTTGGATATGGTATTAACTAACCAAGGATCTCTGTGGGAGAATTAGAGGAAAGCACATAAACCAAAAATAAGCGAGTTGCTGTTCTTTCTCAAGTCTTTAGTGTTGGAAGTCAGGAAGCAAGTAAGAGCAAAGCCACCCAGAGAGCAGTGCCTTGAACGCAAGTAACTCCCATGGGAGCTTGGAGGAGCAGCTCCTGATCCGAAATACACAACTTAATTTTGATTAAATTGTTTTTATTTACTGGAGGTTTGAATTCCACAATTGCAATGAGAGTACTTAAGCAATTCCCTCAAAACATCCTTTTAATTAGTCCTCTTCTTTTATATGGTGTTGTAAGGAAATTTAACTTTCCTACCTTCTCAGGATACATAGAGTGCTCTGAGGACAATCTCACAAGAAGGAAAAGAAAATTTAAAAAAAGAAGAAAAACAATTATTTAAAAATTTTTTTTAATTTTATTTATTTACGTATGTGTATGAATGTACTGTCTGCATGTAGGTCTGTGCACCCGTGACGTGCAACGCCGCGGAGGTCATAAGAGGGCGTCGGATTCCCCTGGAACTGGAGTTCTCCTGTCATTGGAGTTTCAGACGGCTCTCCGCCGCCATGTGGGTGCTGGGGATCGAACCAGGGTCCTCTGCAAGAGCAGTCGGCACTCTTAACCGCTAGGCCATCTCTCCAGCCCCGAAAAACAATTATTAACCATTATTTTCTGATGGTCTAATGTGTCAGCTTTGTTGTACAGCATATTTTTTTTGAACACTCACAAAATTCTGTTAAAGGGAGATAAAACTGTCTTGGTTTTTCAGAAATGAAATCCAGGCTCAGTAAATATTGTAACCCAGCAGCATACTGAGAGTGAGGCAGAAGAGCTGTGTCCACTCTGTGCTCCTTCAAGACAGAAGTCTTCTCAATTTATGTTCAACTTCTTCATGCCCAGAAGTGAATAACTGTTAAATAACACTGCAATGTTTGTTTAGTGATTTATTTATTTATTTATTTACTTGGTCTTTTTGAGACAGGGCCTTCCTGTATTCCCAGCTGGCCTGGAACTTGCTATGTAAACCAGGCTGGCCTTGAACTCACAGAGATCAACCTGCCTCTGCCTCCTGAGTGCTGGGATTAAAGGCATGTGCCACCATGCTCAGCCATAAATGAGTTTACATTTAGAGTAAAAAGCTCATACAATTTATATTTCTACCTATTCCATTTTCCCCAAATAATTTTCACTTCTGATAGTTTACAATGAGCATGCTCACCTGTCAATGTTTTGAAACTATGAGGTGTCTAGTAAATCAAAACCACATTTAAACCTTTTACTGTCATTTACTATCTATTAACCATTAGCAAGTCACATAAAAATCTCTTAGATATATATTATCCTTCACTAAAAGAAATAAGTATTACATATATGTATATATTATACTTCAAGAATATCAGGTATTTTTCTAAGTCTTTAAATAAACAACCCATTCATCTTCATGATACCCCTGTGTGGCACATGTGGTTGTTCTCATTTTATACATATGGAAACCACTGTTACCACAAATGATGTCTCATAAAGATTACTCTCAAATTTAGTGGCTTCAACTGACAATGACATGCTTTCTTGAGTATGTCAGTCAGCTGAGAATCAGCTCAGCATGGCTAGATTGGGTTGAAAGGCTTCGATGTTGGCTGGCTGGAGCTCAGTGGGCATGGAATATCTAGGGCAATCTACCTGTCTCCAATCTCTCTTCCTCTTTTAGGATCCAGGAATTAGTCTGATACTTTAGTCTATGTTCAGCTACTATAACAGAACAGACTCTCATGAAGCTTTGAGTTATAAAGTCCATTTGGCTCATTTTTCTGCAGTGGACAATCCCAAGGGCATGAGCTCCCCTCTGGCAAGGTCTTTGTGCTTTGTTACAACATAGCTGAAAGGCAAGAAGAGACTTCTTCTTTTAAACAGGAGGAGGAATCAGACCAGGCTTTTCCTCAAGAACCCGCTCCATGTTAACTAACCTGGTCTTGAAATAACAGCCTTAGTCCATTTGTGAGAGCAGAGCTCTTTTGAACAATCTACTTCAAGGGATCATTTAATTTGCTTACAAAAGCAATCACATTTCACCATGAGTTTTTGTGGGGCACCAAACAGTAACAGAGATGGAAGAACCCTGTAATAGCTCTTCAAGCTTTGGCTTATGTTGTATGTGTTTAAATTGCATTTATATTAAGTGATAGAATGTGTGGAGAACACAGAACAGTGTCAGCCACATGGTAAGTGAAAAAGAAAATCATCTGGCATTTAATTGTTATGTAAATTATTTCTAGGAATAAGGGCTAGGACTACATAGCTCTGAATACTTGCCAAGCATTTGCGAGGCCCTGGGTTCAATCCTCAGTACTAGAAAAGCATTTAAGAATTAAAATTATTTTTATAAATATAAATGAAGTCAACAGAAATTCGAATAGATTACCTAAATCATGCTTGCATGCTTTATGGGTCACTCATGCATTTGAGGAGGAGAGATATTGGTGGTCTTCAACACATAGATCACTATAGAGTCAAATGACTTTTCAGTAGAAAAGTTTGACTGACACCGTGGGGGGTTCTCTGGGACCCCAGATGGAAGGTCAAGCTGTTTCCGTTTCACAGTCCCCTGTGGCAGATCCTGGCAACAAAGGGCTGCTCGCCACTTGCACCTGGACCCAGCACTAGATTTCAAGGACCTTATACCAAACAAAAAGTGAACTATTTCATAAATGGCATTTTTTACATTGATCCAATGCTAAATTTTTATTTTTCATATGTTATTAAAGTGTTTTATTGAAATTGATTTCATCCATTTCCTTTTAGTTTTTAAAAGGTGAGTTCCAGAGATTGTAAATCATATACGCGTGTTTTATTTGTGTTAATGTGGTATTGCTATGGAATAGCAATAATGAGACATTACACATGATATGACAAATGATCTTGGGGAAACAAGTAAAGGGGTGTGAGAGTGTAGATGGATATTTTTCTTTAAAACTACAAGCTTAGTAACCCACATCCCCCCACTTTCCTGATGGACTCCTCACCTTAGACCCAAACCATCTCCTCCTTGCTTCTTGGAATTACAGTTGCTGTTTGTAATGGGCTACAAGCAAGTCTGATGATGAAAGGTGTCATGAACAAGTCAAGAGTTTCTTCTATCCCTTCCCAGTTTTTGTTTTTGTCTATTAACTCCTTGATCAAATAAACTAACTCAGCCTGAAAGGCAGGAGAAACTTGTCTCTGCTGTGAACTGCAGTGACTATAGAGACCAATGACTGCTCATGGTATTGATAAGTCAGCACCACAGCCTGGGAGACGCAGGCATCATAGCAGAAGAGGGAATAGAAAGAATGGAAGAAGCAGGAGAAAGGGAGAAAGGCTGTGAAACTTAGTCTTCTGGGCATGGCACAGCCAGCACCATCATGATCTCCCGGCAGCTATGCTGCCTGCAGTGGGCCTACACCAAACGGGGTCTATCAGATATTAATCATGGACTTCAGAGGATCTCACAGGGCCCTAATCCTACCTGCCTGAGAGGAACAGTCATTGTTTTCAATTGAATACAAACAGAACAGGCTCCAAATGAGAGTTATCCCATAGTCATAGATAAATTTCTGGTTAAACTTTGAAAGGGAAGGAGAGAGAGAGAGAGAGAGAGAGAGAGAGAGAGAGAGAGAGAGAGAGAGAGAGAGAGAGAGAACAAATGTGGGAAAAGGGCTTATAGTGAAGGGAGGAGGGATGTATTAGGTTTTTTTTGTTGTTTTTGTTACTGTGATAAAATACCATGATCAAAACTAACTCTGTGGAAAAAAAAGTTTAAAGGACTTTCTTTTGGCTTATGGCTCTAGAAGGGACTCTGTAAGGGAGGTGGGAGCATGGCATCAGCTGGCCGTGGTGGGAAGCTAGATCACATCTTGGGGAGCAAACGTGAAGCAGAGAGAGTGAACTGGAAGTGGGCAAGGCTGTGAACACGCAAAGCCTGCTCCCCAGGGAGGTGCTGCTTCCAGCAAGGCCGTCCGCTTCCTCAGACCCTGCCAACTGGGAGCCCCGTTGTATTGGTCAGGGTTCTCTAAAGAAACAGAAGAAACAGGACGAATATATAGCTATATACAATTTATTGATTTGCTCACGTGACAGAGTTCAAGGAGTCCAACAGTAGCTGCACCACACTGGAAAGGCCAAGAATCCAGGGAACTGCTCAGTCCACAAGGCTGGATATCTCAGGAGTCCCAATCTAGTGCTGAAGGCCCGAATGGATTCCAGGAGATCTGCCGGTCTCAGTACACACTGGGATCTGAAAGGTTGATCACAGCAGCAAGACAAACTCACCAGATGATAGAGGCAAGCCACAGGAGAAAAGGGACCAGCTCCCTCTGCCGTGGCCTTAAATACTGCCTGCGGCAGAAGGTAACGCCCACATTTGGGATGGGCCATCCGGGTTGAGGTGGTCCAATCAGAAGACCCTTTTTCTCTTATTTGTTCCTTAGTCCAGTCAAGTTGACACCCAGGATTAACCATCACACCCGTATTTCAATATGTGAGATTAATGGGGGGCATTTCTCACTCAAGCCATCAGAAATGATCATAAGGATGAAAGGCAGTTTAGAGTCGCTGGCGGTTTACAGTAGCCACAATGCACTTTAGTATGTGTGAAAGTGTCCAAGAATAAAGGAAGCTTTTGGGTTCACCAGCATCTGTTCTTCCATTCTTCATGTGTCTTATTCCAACTCTACCTCAGAAAATTCACTCTTGCCTCCCTAGTCTTAAGAATTACAATAGACTCACCCTTCTCTCCATTCTTCAGATATGGACTCTGATGGCTTACAGCTGTCTGTGTATCCCACCTTGTTGTCCACAGCATTGGTTTAGGAACATGTACTCAGCAGGAGACAATGGGCAATGTTTGCTGAGGCTACAAGGAAACAAATACATCTTTTCTTCTGTGAGAACAAAAGGGCATTCTGCGTATCGATAGAGTTCAACATGAACTTGCCCCTGGCTGCCAGCCACTTCACAGTGGTAAGAAAAAGCATGACAAAGTGAGGAAAGTACTCAAGGATGGAGAAACAGCGTGGGGGTTACTCTGCACTGACTTGGACAGTTCCACGGGACAATCAATATTCTGCATTATTTTAGACAAGTTGAGATGAACAGTTTGGCTAAGTTATTTCAAAGAACCACAGCAAAGGACTTCTGTGTACCGTGGGAGAGCTAAGCTGAGCAGAATCTGTGCGGAAGTTCTCTCCCTGTGCCACACCTGGTCACTGTGTGCTCTGAAGTAGTTGTGCTTAAGCCCAGAGTTACTAAAATTTAATTCTGAGGGAAAAGACAGACAGCAAGCTATCTTCCTCTGCTCCCTTAGTTTTATTCTGTCCTAACATTTCCCCTTCTTAGTCACATGCTAAACGCATCCATACATATAACAGAGGTCTATACTTCCAATGCTGTCCACCTGGTCACAGACAGACACAGAGTCCTGATAGAGACCATCATGCCTAATAAAATAAGCAAGTCATGGACAGGGATAAAACTATAAAATTCTGCTAAACGAGCTGTTGAAAGCACTCAAACACAGAAGCAAATGTTGAAAGGTGGTTTTCAGGGGCCAGGGAGAGGAGGCGATCACTGATCTACAGGCATAACATTTCAGGTATGCATGTGAATAGATCTAGAAATCTGCATAACATCATTCCTCTAGATAAAAGTGCTGCATTGTATAAGTATAGCTGTAAGAGTGTAGGTCTTGGGGCTGAAGAGATGGCTCAGTGGTTAAGAAAACTGACTGTTCTTAGTCAACTTCCCCATGGAGAATATTGAGAAAGACTGAGAAAGAGATGAAAAGCATGTTTGGCAGAATGCATGAGCTCTGGTGGGGTGTGGGAATAGGAGGGGGACATGGGACCAGATTTGATAAAAAAATTAATTAATTAATTAAACAAAAAAAAAGAAAACTGACTGTTCTTAACCCAGGTTCTATTCCCGGCATCCACATGGCAGCTAAGAACCGTCTTTAGTGCCGGCCATGGTGGCACACGCCTTTAATCCCAGAACTCGGGGAGTCAGAGGCAGGTGGATCTCTGTGAGCTCAAGGCCATTCTGGTCTACAGAGCAATCTCCAGGCCAGCTGGGACTAAAGGGAGACCCTGTCTCAAAAATATCAAAAAAAAAAAAAAAAAAAAGGTGTAGGTCTTATATAAATGCTCTTACTACTACTAAATAAAAGAAAAATCTAATTATGCTTTTAAATGAAAAATGGACTCATTTGTAAAATTTTTAATTTTATAGAGCTTGGATAAAATTTTCTAAGCTATCAGATGTGATTTTATTATTTTATACATGGAAAATCAAGTATCAGGGAAGTTAAATGACATTTCCACAGAAACAATTAATAGTTGCTCATATGACCTAGTTGAGGCCCCAACTCAGAGTATGTAAATTCTTGGAGCATAGATGCTAAGAATTAAAGAAATTTCAGTATAGCCTTAAATAAAAGAGGCTTGATGTTGTAATTACAACTTAGAATCACATTGGACCAATTTTCAGCCATTATCACAAAAGCCACAGAACTATGACAGTCCTAAGGTATTCATTTCATCTTCCTTGTAACTGACCCTGAAATTGAAGTCATGTTTACATATCATTATTTTCAAGAAAACTAACCCCATGTGGTTTTTTCATATTTTTTGCATTTTTAGAGGAATATGCCCACTTCCCAATAATCATGAACATGACTGTTTAATGAGGTTTTCTTGTTGTTGACATAGGGTCTCCCTGTAGCCTCAGCTGGCCCATAACTTGCAATATGGGTCACTCTGACCTAAATCTCATAGAGATCTGCCTGCTTCTGCATATTTAATGCATTTTTAAATTCCTACCATTTTCTTTATTGTTTTAAGTTTTATAATATAAAATGGATATATACACTTTATGTTTTATAATATAAAATGGATATATATACTTTCCCATATGTCAAGTATAGAGCTCTGCTTAGTTATTAAGACTTATTGCTCTGATGTAAATTTTGATCTTTGATGTGATTTTTTTTCAGATTTTAATTGCAAATTATTTTAGTCATTTTTCTGTTGCTATGATTTAAAATGTCATAACCAAGGTAACTTATAGAAGGAAGAGATGATTTGGGCTTACATTTCTAGGGGGATAAAAGACCGTCATGGCCAGGAGGCAGAGCAGAGGTGGTAGAGCAGAAATCTGAGTGCTCACAGCTTCAACAGTAAAGAGCAAGCAGAGAGAGAAAGCGCAAACTGCAAGCCACCCAACCTCCAGGAACCTGATTTCTCCAGCAAGGCCACACCTCATACAGGTTCCGTGACCTTCCTCAGACGCTGCCACCAACTGAGAACTATATAGCAAGTGTTCAATTATGTGAGCCTATGGTTCTCTAAACCACCACACAAGTTTTTATCAAAATCTGTTGTTTTGTCTTCTTCGCAAGAAAGTCCAGAAAAGTTGGACCTTTTTTTTAGTGTGCCTGAGCTGTGGCAGCTTATCCATGGAAATGGTTCCCACTTGCCAGCACTCTTTCATTCATGAATGTGGCCCTTTAAGTCCTTCCAAGGTATAGGTAAATGTGAAAGATAGTTTCAAAACTTCTAAGGAGCACAAGACTTTTCATTGTCTTTCTTTCACAGAAAAAGTAGATTTTATTTTGGATTTTTTATATTTTTTTGGTCGTTTTGAGACAGGGTCTCACTGTAGCCCCAGCTGTCCTGGAACTCACTCTGTAGACTGGGCTGGCTGTGAACTCACAAAGATCTGCCTGCCTCTGCCTCCCAAGGATTGGGCATGTGCCACCATGTCCAGCTATTTTGGATTTTGGGATTTTTTATTTAGAAATTAATCTTCTGCCTCTAAAAGCTCAGGGATCATTGCAAAGAAAGATCATAAGAGGCAGAGTATCACCACAGGAAACAGTTTTCCAGACAAATTATCAGTTACTCCTATAAACTCATAGCCATAGTAACAGCACAACAAGGCCCATGTAAACTCAAGCCAGAAATAACCCCCGCGTATGTGAAGAAGTGGGTAAGAAACCCCGATCTTACTGAGGAACTATGGGAAACCAATGGCTCCTAGGAAGAGGAGAGGGTCTTTTATTAGGATGAGACTCTTGGTAGGTTAACCAACCTCCACTGGATGGATCCACACTGTGGGACATTTAGAGGGGGACAAGTTTGACTCTATCTGCCTTAATATATAAAAAATAGAATACATGAAATTGGGCAAAGGTAGAAAACGGGGTGGAAATTGGAGAAGAAATGAATACTGTCAAAATATATTGTATGACACAATGGAGTTCTATGCAGAGGTAAAGAAAATGACATCATGAACTTTGCAGGTAAATGGATGGAGCTAGAAGATATAATGCTAAGTGAAGTAACACAGTCCCAGAAAAACAAATGATAAATGGTATCCTTCATCTGTAGATGCTAGCGCCAATTACCTAAATGTATGGCAAACTGATCAACATTAATGTGCTCTGAAAACAACTGTGTTCTTATATTGTGAATCCCTTAACAATAAACAAAAACAAACAAATAAATAAATAAAAGAAAAAATATATTGTATGAAATTCACAAAAGATCAATAAAAAAAGAGAAAATATATTCTGTGTGTGTGTGTGTGTGTGTGTGCGTGTGTGTGTGTGTGTGTGTGTGTGTGTGTGTGTGTGCGTGTGTGTGTGTGCGTGCGTGTGCTGTAGATCAGAAAACAACTTGAAAAAATTGGTTCTTTCCCTCTGTCAGATGTGTTCCAATGACTGAACTCAGCTAGGCTTGCTGACAAGCATCTTTACCTGCTAAACTATCTCACTAGCTCATGAAATAGAATTTTTTTTTAACAATTGCAATCTCTTGGTGTGATTTCTTGTATTGAAAATATATTTTCCACAAACTCTGTTTGTGTGTGTGTGTGTGTGTGTGTGTGTGTGTGTGTTCATGTGTGTTTCAGATGTGTGGCTGTGCATGCTCATAAGTTTGAAGTTAGGTGTCATTCTTTTTCTACCTTATTTTCTGAGACAGGGTATCATATTTAGTTCATCATTTTGACCTGACTGTCAAGTCCCTGGAGTCTGAATGTTTCTACTTCTCCAGTGCTGGGGTTGAGGAAGTGTGCTGCATTCCTAATTCTGAATGGTTCCTGGAGATCTGAACTTATATCTTCATTCTTTCTCAGCCCCTATGAGCATGTTTTATCATGTAATATACAAGGCAGTCATTGTATTTTAAGTAAATACATATCTTTAAATTATGTGATTAATTCTTAGTATGCTTGAATGTTTATAAATATAATTCATATTTTAAAAGTTCAGGTAGGGTCCTCTGTGTTTTATAGGATACAAAGATTGAGTGGTATGAGACTAAAACCTTCACTAATAATCATTTCAAACAGTTTAAAAGTGAAATTTCTGGAGCTAGAGAGATAGACGTTAAGAGCCTTGAGTGCTCTTGCAGAGGATCTGTGTCCTGTTCTCAGCACCTACATGACAATTAGCAATTGTCTGGAACTCCAGTTCCAGGGATAGAATGTCCTCTTCTGGCCTCTGTGTGACACTTCCCAACATGGGTGCACTTACATTGATGCAGGCAAAACACAAAATTAAAAAAACACATAAAATAATTAAAAAAAATAATAAGTGAAAATTTCCCTGTGTTAGAAGATTTTAGTCTGTCCTGAGAGGACAGATAACCGAAAACTGTGGGCCATGATTAAAAAAAAATCCTTAGAAACTCATATTATAAACCCATAATTACACATATATGCACACGGTATATCACATGTATGGTTTTAAAAGACATTTCAAGGCAAATCAATTTTATGTGTGAACATGGTACATCTCTAGCTGTGCTTCACCTCAATCAGACTCTTCAATAATTCAGAGGTTGATCATGCTGGGACTGTCTAAAACTTAGTGCTTGTGATGGTTTGGATTAAGTGTCCCCCAAAGCCCAGGTACTAATGCCAGGTTGCCACTTGTGGCAATGTTGGGAGGTGGTGACTCCTTTAAGGGGTGGGACTTAATGAGAGGAAGTCAGGCCTTGGAGGCAGGTCTCCCCGGGACGCTGGGCCTTGGAGGGAGGTCTTCCAGGGGACGCTGGGCTTTGCCCCATTCCTTGCTTTCTTTTGCTTCTTATCCCAAATGTAGTAAGCAGCATTGCTCAATACTTGCTCCCCTACCACAGAGGTCTACGTGAACACAAGCCACAAAGTATCACCCAGCAAGACATCTGAAACCATGGACACAAAGTGAGCTTTCCACTTTAAACATTGTTTATTTCATTTATTTTGTCATCATGATTGGAGGCTAACACGAGATTAATCTAATAAAATTTAAATACATGGTCTGACATTTAAAGGACATCCACTGTGACTATCCTAGATCTAAGAACTTGCTCATTGCCCATATGAAACTATACTCACTGAAAAACAACTTTCCATTTCCTTCCTTTCTGGAAATGCCAGCTCTATTTTCTTTTTTCTATGAGCTTGATCACCTTAGATAACACATAAGAGTGAAATCATGTAGAATTTGTCCTTCTCTGATTTCATTTATTTCATTTAGAAAAATATCTTCCAGGTTCACCCATGTGGTTGCTTGTAATAGAAATCCTTTTATACAGCTGAAGAATTTTCTATAGAACATGCTTGCTGTGATTTTTCTTATTCATTCATCCTTATATGGTTCATTAAGTTGCACCCACTTCTTGACTATTGTGAACAATGTTCCATTGAATACGGAAGTACAAATACCTCTTCAAGAAGCAGATTTCAATTCTTTTGGATTATTACTGAAAGTAAGAGTTGCTGGATCATATGGTACTCTGTGGGGCCAGATAAATCCATTATGGCTGAGTATAAGAGAGCTCGCTTCTACCCTGATAACCTAGAAGGCCGGCAGGAGATGGGAGCTGCTCCCACTCATCATATTGGACATTAGGTACTTGCACCACCACCCCTAGTGTAGCTTGAAGTGTAGCATTCCTAAACTAATCCCTCCTGAGGCTCCTCAAACCCTCTATACAACCTCCCACCTGGCTCAGTCACACATGCCCTTTGAGGAGTGCAGTGCTGTTGGAAGCCATCTTTGGCCCAGTTTCTTTCCTTAGCTAAGAGTTGGGGATTCTTAAGTTTGGCTGTAAACTTGGTTCAGCCAGCAACCAAAGACAAAAAAGACAGAAAAGCCATCAGAAGGGCAAATGTGTGTACAGCTGTGACCATCACAGGCAGGGGTGGGGTGGGGGTGGGGGATAAGCACTGCACCCTGTCCCTCAGAGCTATGCTATCCTTTGTCTGCCTAAACCCTTCCTGCTGTGATTCTTTGTATGCTCTGGGAAACTCACCTGGGAATTTTTCTTCCTTCCTAGTAACTAAGAGAATGGCTTAGAGGTTAAGTAACCAGACTTTGTCCCATAAGGCCCATGGTTCAAATCTCAAGTCCTCCACTTTGTAAATCATTTTTATGCCTTAAAATTTAACTTTGTTCTTCAGAATTCTATCCCTATTTCAAGAAGAAAAACACCTCCCTTCTTACTACATTACAAACTTCTCATAACTTCTTTCTCAATGCTAAGTAGTTCCTTTACTTAATTTCCTGTTCACGTTTTGAACAGGAAATTTATAATATATATTATATATGAGATATAATATATATTACTTTTGATATTTACATGTAATTTTTTCCATTGAGGTTGCTTTTATTGCTTTCAGACTTACAAAGATTTAATTCTAACCCTTCAGTATTAAAGGTTTACTGACAAATGTCTTCTTTTCTCTTACTTATACAGGCTTCCTAAAAATAGACAAATGTAATATATTCAAAATAACTACCTTCATGCCTATCCGGCTTCTTCTAAATTGTTTTTGTTTTATACTGTCTTTATATGTCAGTTTTTCCCTCAAGATAATTTTAAAATATGGCCGTTTAAAAAAAAAACAACTTTTTCTTAATTTTAATGAATGAAATCTGTCCACTTAAATTCCATCTCTCACCTCAGCAAACTTGATTAAGATATAAAGTTTTTCATGAAAAACAACACGTACCCTAAAACACCTTTAAGTAAAATATGTGCACAATTAATTAATTAAAAAAGTCCTAGGCATTACAATTCATTTTGGGTTTTTCAAATGTGTTTCATCTTAAAGGCTTTACGATCCTTAGTCCATCTAAAAAAATACTGGGTAAAGGCTTTTTTCACAGGTTCCTGGACCATGTGGCTTATGATCTGACCCCACCTGCCTGCCCATTGTGTGCACACTGGCTGCTGAGCTAAACACATGGCTTCTTAGTAACAGTTTATCCTAAATCATGATTACTTTGGACTGCCTTTTAGAATCAACTTGAGATAACACCATCTTTTAATTTCAGCACTCTGGACCCAGAGACAGGGGAATTTCTATGGGAATTTTTAGGCCAGACACGTCTGACAAAAGGCTCTAACTCCAATAAATTGTTTCTTAATAACTATTGCTTTATGGGTCAGAAGCAAGCATTTTCAGAGCAGAGGTATTTGGTTAACATATCAAGCATTTACAAAGAGAAGAAGTTGGCTAATCTCACCATACCTTAGGATTTTTCCTTAAGAGTGGCCCCTAAATCCTGTGGCCTGGGGCCTCTCCTGAGAGGTCCCTAGGCCAGCTGGGTATGGCGGACCATGCCTTTACTCCCAGTATGCCTTCAATTCCAGCCCAGCAGAGATTTAGGTTTAGGTCAGAGGCAGTGATTTCTGAACCCAATGTAGTTTTTCTGGTTCACTTTATGATCTCTTCTTAAGCTGGTTTCTTCTTAAGAAACCCAGTTAGGGATATTTATTACATTTCTGAAAATGCTCTAAAGTTTTGGTTTTGAAATTAGTTTATCATGCCATTGAGTCTACCCACAGTATTTATTTTATGGGACTGCTAAAATGTATAGAGTCATGCTTAATGCTAAGGATGTGTTTGCATACTGTTAGTTAAAATTCTTTAAATAAGATTGTTTCTCTAGGGTCATAATTCAATCAAGTAATTTTTAAAAATATTATTTATTTTTTATTTTTTATGTGTATGAATGTACTGTCTGCATGCAGGTTTGTGCAACCAGGTTGTGCAATGCCTCACAGGTCAGAAGAGGGTGTCAGATTCCCCTGGAACTGGTGTTCTCCTGGAATTGGAGTTACAGACGGTTCTCAGCCACCATGTGGGTGCTGGGGATCGAACCCTGGTCCTCTGCAAGAGCAGTTGGTGCTCTTAACTGCTAGGCTATCTCTCCAGTCCCTCAATTCTCAAATAAAAAATAACAACCCCAATCCTTAATTAACTATTAAAAAGGGATTGGCCCGTTTAGACATCAAGAAAAATGGAAGAAGTCTGAGAAAAGACCACTTCACAGGTTACCAACACACAGGGTGATACATAGGCACTCCTGTTGACATCTCTCTGGTTTAGGAGTCAATTATTATGGCAGTGACTTCTTATCAGACATGCTTGATTTCTTCCTTTAAGTAATAGTCATAACATCTCTTTGAGGGATATTCTTTATTCCCAAAGACATTAGTTAAAAAGTATCAAAATCAGGTACTATACTAAAAGCCTCCAAAGGGCTTTGTAACCTGGTCAAGAGTTCACAACAAGGATATTAAAGGTAAGAACGTTCAAGAATTGGGTATGAACCACCCAAGTTAAACAGGGTACCTTTTCTTACTGAAAAAATTCTTACTGAGTGCAGAGACAGTTTTTCCTACTGGAGCCTCCCCCAGCAGCCAACTGGTGTCAGTAAAGAAAAAAAACAAAACAGGTATTTTGGCCACAGACATAAATCAGGACCAATGAGTCTATCAAGGCTAGAGAAATATAAAAGGGACATGAGAAAACAAAACAAAACAAAACAAAATACCAAATGAGTCTCTGAACTAATGCCCCTCATTTATGCTTTGGTGCATTAATTTTATTTTTCAGAGTGCTAAGATATTTTATTCTTAAAAAGGACTTTAACTAGCCTTCATCCGTTTATCTACTAATATGTGTTTATGATAAAATGTGTTGTTTCACAAAAGGCATGTCCAGAGAAGGCACTCTAACGTGGAGGATGATGGTACTTTTAAACATCTATGCCTGTGACCATAACATAACTTGTCGTGGTAATTAAGTTTGCTTAAGTGCCTGTACTTTTTAGTATGTTTTATTAGTAGCATTAAAAAAATTACAGGAACCCTTGGATGAACTGCCAACCCGTTGAAAGTGAAGCCCAGACAAACCCTGAAAATTTAAGGTGTCACTTCAAGGAAAAGATGGACTGTCCTACTTCTCACACACTGTTGCCCCTTTTTCCCAAAGCCTAGAAGAAGGGGGTGTGTCAGAGTATAAGGACTTAGGAGATGGGGGTAGTTGTAAGATCACAGCAAATACAAATAGGACTTTATTTAATCAACAGAATTATATGTACAGCCCTTTCCAGCCAGACTTGTGACTTTGGGGTACAGCTAAATTCACCATCAGTGTAAAATTGGATACAAATACTTACTAATGGAACCTGTATTTTTTTTGGGAGGGTAGGAATGTTGCTTTTATATCAATTTGTCTGGGGTAGTGGAACAAAATGTAAAAGAACCTCTGAGAAGAACGTTGGGTCCGATATGCTTCCCAATCATCTGTCTCCTGTTTCTCCAGCCCTTTGACCACCAGGATGCTGCCTTTCATAGGACCCCTCGTCACCTTAGGAGTCCCCTTAGTGTTTGCTCCCTGTGTGAGCCAGTTCATTAAGAACAAAATTAACAACTTCTCTAAGGTAGTGACCCAGAGCACCCTGGTTCAGTACCAGGCTGTCTCCAAACCCCTGCTTAAAAAGTGTATGATGACACCCATATTAAGAAACAAAGGGGGAGCTGTGGCACCAGATGAATCCGTTAAGGCTGAGTATAAGAGAGCTGGCTTCTACCCCAATAAACCAGAATGCTGGCAGGAGATGGGAGCCACTCCCACTTATCATATTGAACATCCGGGACCTGCAGCCCACCCCTCAGGGGAATGTAGCTTGAAGTGTAGCATTCCTAAGCTTACCCCTCCTGAGACATGTCTGCCCTGTCCTCAGGAGGCAAATGACACAAAGCATAACTTATCTCAAGGGGCTATATTACTCCTGCCATAAAACTTAGCCATTGCAGAATGCACATATGCTTCCCCTCTGTCCCATGCTCCTCCTGGTCAAAGAGCCCACCAAATCTCTATATAAATGGCAAAAACCCTGCAATAAATGAGTTTGTTCACTGATACAACTCCCTGGTATTTCTTCAGATCAGTTCGGCTTCACTCGCAATTCTGGGTACCATCTTCTGCTCCCTCCTGCTCCCCTCATTGAGGGCCCTGGCAATAGCACCAGGGCCAGGCATAACTACCATACCTAGGGCCATGAGGGTAGTGACCTGTGAGGCAGGAAACTCAGGACATGGAGGAAGCCAACAGTGCTCTGTGTTTATATTTTTATAATCCATGAGTTTTTTTTTCTATAGTGAATCTAGTCATTTACATTTGCATCAAAATATGTACCTCTATCAACTTTTAACAGCACAAAAATATTTGTTTCTGTTTTTCCTTTTTTTAATAGCAACAAACTTTTATTAATGAAATCTTAAGCATTACACAACTCAGCATCTCCACATGGTAGAGCAGGAAATGAAGACATGCTGAGCAACTCTTACCTTTTCCAGAAAACATAAAATTTAAGTTTGACAGTGATAGCAATTTTTTTTTGAGACAGGGTCTCCCTATAGCCACAGTTGGCCTGGAACTCACTCTGTAGAAAAGGCTTGCCTTGAACTCACAGAGATCCACCTGCCTCTGCCTCCTGAGTGCTAGGATTAAAGGTGTGGACCACCATGCCTGGGTTAAAGACGGTTCTTAGCTGCCATGTGGGTGCTGGGAATTGAAATGAGCCCTGGTCCTCTGCAAGAGCAGTTGGCACTCTTAACCACTGAGCCATCTCTCCAAACCCGTGATAGTAATTCTTAACACCAGCAATTCACTCTGTTTTGTGGTACTAGGAATCAAACTCAGGTAGACAAATGATATAGAACTTAGGCATACTCTCTGCCTTCAAACTTTGATAAACTCTTGTTTTAACAGGTTGGTTCAAAGTATCTTTGACAGGTAGCAATTACATGAAATGATCTGAGCAAGGTTTTTATAAGATTGAAACATTTTTTACTATGGTAATATATTGATACCATTAAATAAATCATTGTGCCAATGAAGTAAGATTATGAGATTTTTCTAGAGTAGTAGACAAAGATATGGATTTTCTAACCTACTTTTCTCTACTATTGCTTTTTTATTATTCAAATTCTTGTGATAAGCTTCTGCCATAACTTGCTGCCATCAGGGAAATGCCCTTGTGTAGGAAAAGATTGTAGATCTGCTCTATTAGAACTAGCAGAAGGTCCTTGACGTGAAAAATATATATTAAGAATCCCAGGGATCGGTCTCATTAGAAAAGTAAGTTATACAGGGGCTTATTTTGTGAAAAACATGCCAAAGAACTTAAGAGCTTCAAGGTGATCTTGTCAGAGCTATAGCACATGAAGGACTCACAGATGCTACATAGACTATGAACAAAGGTTATGGCAGAAAAAGAGCTTTTGACTGATATGGGGACAGTATAAAATATTCACAAAAGGAAAACAACTTGGGAATAAAGGTGTAGATGGGATTATTGGGGTTTAATCACAACCAGGCCCCTTCAAGCTCTCAAAACCTTTGCTTTCTTCTGCTTTTACTCTTCTATTGTTTTTCCCTGGTCTGGAGATGAGGCTGTTTATAAGTTTTCTTGAGGAAGCTAACTGTTTCCATGTTCATTCAGAGAGTGACTTTCTTTAGATTGCTCCCATGGGTGCAGCTTTCCTTAATGTGGCTCATAGTTGAGGGGACCAGACAGACCTGCTTTGAGTTCAAATACTGGTTTCTTCTGGGAGCATGGATTCTGCATTGGTATAGTTATCAACCTGAATGGGGTAACAAGAACAGCAGAATTCTGCTCAGTCATTTGTAACTTGGGATTCCTGAGTACAGGATAGTCTTTTGAAGCATTCCCAGATAGGTTCACATGTGGAGACTCTCTGGCTGGAGTCTTGGTCAGTAGTGCTTGTGCTCAGTATCTTTAGTAGCAGCCGAAAACCTGACATTCATTTCAGTTACTGACAGCACAGAGTGCCTGATTGACCCCTTCAGACACACAGTACTCTGTCTTTCAGAACTTTCAGTACTGCTGGCTGGTGGGAGTACATGGAATAGAGTCTTCCTCTTGGAACTGGAGTCATTAACTCTCCTTTAGGTCACTAATCGTGTTGTCTTCTTTAAGGTGTTTTCTTTTTTTCTCACAATATACTCATCAATAGATTCCATTTTCTTAAAATGAGCCTCATGAAGCCTCTTACATTTTGGTGTGGTGACTGCAGTTCTTCTATTGTTCCCAAGTTTGAAAAAACAATCTGTGCACAAAGATCTTTTTTTCTAAAGGTCCTATTGAATCTTCATTGTCATGAACTTCACCTTCTCCTGAGGAAACTGCGCTCTCATCACCTTGGCTCTGATCCGAAAGAGACAAATCTTTTGTAGAAGTTCTGCAGCCTTGGTCCTCCTGCTTTTCCTGATTCTGGAATGCAGTAGAATCACTTATTTTTATCTCCAAATGACCCTCCTTGGAGTTATGGATCCCACAGACTTCTTCTTGTTTTGGTTAACAATTTCACTTGAATTCCTTTCAGCTTGGTCCTCACTGTTAATTTGTGTCTCAGTCTCATTAAAGGAGAACACAGAAGTTTGATTTTAATCTTGATTCTTTTTTTTTTTTTTCCTTGCTTCTGGATTCAGGCGGGCCTTCAGACTTTTAACAAATTATCTGCCCTCACGTTAGCCTGGAGTCCCAAACTCTTGGCTAAATTCTGCAGGTCACTGTACTTGAAAGACTCCAACTCCTCCAGCAAGGTGATAGTCATCATCGGTCCTGTACTTCCAGCCACACCCAGACGACCAGCTAGACAAACAGCACAGCAGCTTTCAAAATTCTGGCAACACATTTATTTTTCTTTTTAATAGTAGCCATTCCAAAGGTGTGAACTGACTCCTCAGTGTGGCTTCAGTCTGGATTCCTCAGTAGTCACTGATACTTGCTCATTTTGTTGTCCATTTAAAAATTATGTCATTAAGGACTGGAGCGATGGCCTAGTGGTTAAGAGTGCCGACCGCTCTTGCAGAGGACCCGGGTTCGATCCCCAGCACCCACATGGCAGCCGAGAGCCGTCTGAAACTCCAATTCCAGGAGAACTCCAGTTCCAGGGGAGTCCGACACCCTCTTCTGACCTCCGCGGTGTTGCACGTCACGGGTGCATAGACTTGCATGCAGACAATACATTCATACACATACTGAAATAAATAATAAAATTAAAAAAAAATTATGTCATTAAAGTATATTAAGTATTAACTTCTGTCATAGGTGTGATTTTCTCCTATTTCATAGTTTATATTATTGTGCTGTTTCCTTTGGTATTAAGATGTCTTTTGTTTGATTTAGTCATGCATATTTTTGCCTTGTTTACTGTGTTTGGTCTTATGTCTGTGAAATCATGTCCTGCATAACTATCATGAAGGTGTCCCTTTTTTTTCTTCTAGGACTTTGTTAAATATTTATTTTATTTTATGTGTATGAGTGTACTATCTGCATGCATGTAAGTGTACCCTTGTTCTGCAATGCCCAGAGAGGTCACAAAAGGGCATCAAATCCCCTGGAACTGGAGTTATGGATGGTTAATTAACCACTATGTGGGTGCTGCGAATCCAACTAGGGTCTTCTGCAAGAGCAGTTAGTGTTCTTAACCACCGAGCTATCCAGCCCCTTTTAGATTTTATATTATGTGTTTAGTAGATTTTGAATTAGGTTTTGTGTATGATTTACTAAAGGGTCTAATTTTATTCTTTTGCATGAATGTATTTTTCCAGCACCATTTATTGAACAGCCAAGTCTTTCCCTTTATATATTCTTGATACATTAGTTGAAAATATGATATATTTACACATATGAATATATTTCTGGATTTTGTTATACTGAGCTATAAATATCATTATATCAGTATTGTACTGTTTTATTACTATAACTTTGTGGTATGTTTTCGAATAGGAAAAATTAGCCTCCTGTTTGGTCCTTCGTTTTAAAAAAAATTTGGATATTTGGAGGCTTTTATTGATTAAATATGATTTTACTTAATGGTTTATATGCATGACAATGATAATCATTTATTAAAATTTGAAAATATTTTATACAACAATTATAATTTTCACACTACTTGCTATTAAGAGCATCTCAGAACACTCAAAATAGTTCTGAAAGTATATCTTTAAAGTCTTAGTATCCTGTTGGGAAAAAACATGGATTCTCTTAAGGGATGATGAGCCAAACCTTAGTTACAGCACATTTAGTATTGTTTATGGAATGATTTTGCCCAGTTTTCCTTCCTCTCTCTTATGTGTATGGGATTCAGGTAAATTAAGCATCTACCACATATCATGTTTACTGCCTAAAAGTGAATTTAGTTTCCCCATTCATTCAGAAACATTCTTTCTCATCTTTTGATAATAAATAATAAACTGTATTTATCTTGAAGCTTATTTTTTGTTACAGCTTTTACCACTATATGTTATATAATTGTTTGCTCCATTTTGAAATATACCCTCCCAGTAGGAGGAGGTGAGGTCACACAACACAGAAAGCTCATGAAACTTTAAATCTAAGGAAGTTCTTACAACTTGCAGGACTCAAGCGTTCCCCCCCCCCAGTGTTATATAAGTGGTACTCAGACTCCACTGGAGTGCCCCATGTTATCGTAACCTGAGGAAATTCATTGGTCCGCCACACTAGATTTCAGTGGAGCTCTTTCTTTGTTCTGTGTTGAAGTACTATTTGGAGAAAATGGATATTTTTGGTAAGATTTGTCCTAAAACATAACAGTGCATACATTAAGATTTTGTCATATTTATTACTGTAGGGTAAAATATATATTTGTACTAGAAGTTAATTGTTGGACACTGATGATTGTGAATAGAATTATGAGAAATTATTTCTCACATCTTCACTAAGCAGCCATGCAGTGCTAGCAGTGGTTAGGAATTTTACTATAATTTTAAATTTATTGACTTACATTTTGATGAAATTGAGTTTGCCTGTATGTATGTAAGTGCACCCATGTTGTGGAATGCCCAAGGAAGTCAGAAGAGGATTTCAGCTCCCCTGGAATGGGAGTTACATATAGTTATTAGCTGCCATGTGGGTGCTGGGAACAACTCCAAGGTCCTCTGCAAGAGAAGCCAGAACTCTTTACCACTGAGCCACATTCCAGGCCCTGTTTAATTTTTATTCTTTTCTTTTGTTCTTCATATCTTTTTAAATTTTTATTTATTTTGTATGTGTCTGAATGTACTGTCTGCATGCAGATTTGTGCACCTGTGTCCTGCAGTGCCACAGAGGTCAGAAGAGGGGGTTGGATTCCCCTGGAACTGGAGTTAAAGACAGTTTTCAGCCACCATGTGGGTGCTGGAGATCGAACGGGTCCTCTGCAAGAGCAGTCGGCACTCTTAACCGCTAGGCCATCTCTCCAGCCCTCTTCATATTTTAAAAATCATTTTTGCTACCCCTCTTAAATTTAAGAAACTATTTATTCTTTGACAATTACAAGCACATATATAACTTGTATATAACATGTCTTGATCATATCTAATTAATCCCCCCTCCATTCTCCTCAGACCCCCTTGTTCTTGCCCTTCCTGCCTTTCTGTTTTCATCAACATTTTTTTTTTTGTCTTTTTGAGACAGGGTCTCCCTGTAGCCCCAGCTGTCCTGGAACTCACTCTGTAGACCAGGCTGGCCTTGAACTAACAAAGATCTGCCTGCCTCTGCCTCCCAAGTGCTAGGATTAAAGGCATGCACCACCACACCCAGCAACTTTTTTTCTTTTACAACCCATGGAGTCCAATTAATGTTGCCTTCCTGCCATGGATGTGAGCTATTCACCTACTAGTAGATTCACCTCTGAAGTAAAATGGGGAATTTTATTTTATTTTTTTAATTTCTAAAAATAATGATGTTCTGTTATAAGGGATATTTGGAAATTGACTTGGTTGGGGAAGAGTATTATTGGCTGGCCTACTTTAAGTTCTTCAACCTAGTCATAGCCATTTAGAAACAACAAAAATAGATTTAATAAATGAACATTTTAAAAGCATTCATCTCAGATATAGCCAGCTCAGTGGTTCTGAGGTTGTAGGATAAAGAACTATTCAAGGAGAGAAAGGAGTCTTTCAGAGCAAGCTGAAGAAAGAAAGAAAAAAAAAGTAGCAAGCTGACAGAGGTAATGGGTCAAAGCCTGAAAGAAGAACCAAATGTGTAAAGAGAATTCCTTGTGGAGCAAATGTGGAAATAGAACAGCTGTGTTCTGACATTCTCAGGAAGAAAAAAATAATGAGGCCATATTTGAAAAAGCAAATGATGAATTTAGAGCTTTCCTATTGCAAACTTTTCTCAGTTGCTAATTCTCAAAGTAAACCTAGCAGCAATAAATAAAGTCCATGTGACTAGACAAATATTGGCAGCAGTGACTTGTGTAATAGTTACTAGTATATTCTTCAAAGGTACGTACTCTTCTTTCAATTTCTTTATGCACTGTGCTCAGCTGAGGATTTGTGGCGGAGCCCTCAATACATTTAATTCAATGAGTGAGTAAGTACATGAGGTTACTGTGCCTTGATGCAGAGACCACAGCAGGTCAGCCCTCTCCAAGGAGCTCCTGTGTTTGAACCCAGCTGGAATCTTACTTTTCAAAGAGGAAATGCATTTGCTTGCATTGGACAATGGCAAGCAGCCTGCACTCCCTGGGAAGGGAGAACATGACATTCAGCACAATCGAGGAATAACCTTTCCTTTCCACAGAACAAACACAAGCTTAGCAGCTGGTGGTGGACTTGCTGCCATGCTCTTTAGAAGGCTACTTCCTGGCATCATTTTGCTGTTGGTTGGTCTATTGACTTTTCTGTGGTCAACCAAACAGAGCTAGAACAATTGGTAATGCCAGATGATGATATTTGTCCTGCTAGATCCTACTACAGTGTGAGGCCTTTGGTGATCTGCACTGGCAAGAAGGCAAAAGAAAAGAAAAAAAAAAAAA
>VZQC01012420.1:1967226-2047364 GCA_009823505.1 Rhizomys pruinosus
ACAAATTGGAGAGAACAACAGCAACAAAAAAAGACTGAGCAACTTGCAGAGGACCCAGGTTCGATCCCCAGCACCCACATGGTGGCTAAGAACTGTCTGTAACTCCAATTCCAGGAGAACTCCAGTTGCAGGGGAATCCGAGACCCTCTTTTGACCTCCGCGGCATTGCACGGCACAGCTGCACAGACCTACATGCAGACTGTACATTCATACACATACAAAAATAAATAAAATTAAAAAAAAAAAAGACTGAGCAAAAGAACCGACCAAAATAGTAAACTTCTGCCCAAAACAGTAAACTCTACATTGATAAAAAAAAAAAGACTGAGAAAAAGATTCAAGATATGCATGGCAGAATGCATGAACTCTGGTTGGGGTGGGGCATGGAAGGGGAAATGGGTCTAAATTTGACTAAGAAGTGTGTGAAATGCACAAAACTTCAGTTAAAAAAAAGAAAAAAGTAAAGTTTACGTTATTCAGAGATAAATATCTTTTTTTACATCATCCGAAAATAAACTATGTTCTTTCCAAATCATACTTCAGAATTCACATTTTCCCTTTTAATTTTATATTACTGTAAAATATGCATGCATACCTCCTCCCATACACCAAAATTACAAAATCTGAATATAAGTGGTAGGTTAATTCTAGAGCCCATTAAGGGCTTTACATTATAAGAGCACAGTTGCTTTCAGATAAAAAGAAATCTAAAATTAACATTGCTTAGCTTGCCTTACAACTAGGTACTTGGTGCTAGCATCCAAAAATGAGGGATACCATTCACCTTTTGTTTTTCTGGGACTGTGTTACTTCACTTAACATAATATCTTCTAGTCATCCATTTACCTGCAAAATTCATGATGTCATCTTTCTTTACCACTGCATAGAATTCCATTGTGTAGATGTACCACATTTTCTTTACCCATTTGTCAGTTGAGGTTGATTCTAGCTCTTTGCTATTGTGAAGAGAGTTGCAATAAACACGGATGTGCATGTATCTCTGAGGTAGGATGAGACTTGTGGGTATATACCCAAGAGTGGTATGACTGAGTCAGGTGGTAGGCTCATTTTGAGTTTTTTAAGGGTTGGCACACTATTTTCCATACTGGTTGTACGAGTTTACATTCCCACCAGCAGTGGATGAGTGTTCCCCTTTCCCCACAACTTCTCCAGAATTTGGTATCTTTTGTTTTCTTGATCCTAGCCAGTCTTATTGGAGTGAGATGATATCTTAAATTGGTTTTAGTTTGAATTTCCTTAATTATTAGCAATGTTGAATATTTTTAAATACGTTTCTCAGCTATCTTCTTCACTTGTGGTCTCTGTTCAGTTTTTTACTCCATCTTTTGAGTGGGTCATTTGTTTTCTTAGTCTTTGTTTTTTGAGTAGTTTATATATTTTGGATGTTAATGCTCTGTCAGATGTTTCATTGGTGAAGGTTTCCTCCCACTCTGGGGGTTTTCTCTTCACTTCATTGATTGTTTTTTTTCACAGTACAGAAACTCTTGAGTTTAATGAGGTCCCACTTGTCAACTGTTGACCTTATTTCCTGTCCAGCTGCTGTCTGACCTAGAAAGTTTTTTCTTACGCCTATGTCTTATAGGTTGTTGCCAATGTTTTGTTCAGTCACCTTCAGAGCTTTGGGTTTCACATTGAGGTCTTTAATCCATTTGGAGTTGATTTTTGTAAAGGATGAGAAGTAGAGGTTCAATTTTATTCTTCTACAATTGGTGATCCAGTTCTGGCAACACCATTAGCTGAAGATGCTTTCTTTCTTCTGTGAAATTGTATGTGCACAAGTTTGGATCTTGAATTTTCTTCCACTGGTCTATGGGTCTGCTTTTGTGCCAGTACCATGTTGTTTTTATGACTATAGCTCTGTAATATAGTTTGAAATCAATAGTGATAGTATAGTGATCCCCCTGTATTGTTCTTTTTGCTCAGAGTTGCTTTGGCTACTCGGGGTTTCTTGTTTTTCCATATGAATTTAAGGATTTTTTTTCCTATGTCTGTGAAGAAACTCATGGGGAGTTTGATTGGGATTGCATTGAATCTGTATATCACTTTGGGTAGAATGGACATTTTTACTATATTAATTTTTTTCCAATCCATGGGCATGGAAGGTCTTTCCATCTTCTTATATCTTCTTCAGTCTCCTTCTTTAGGAATTCAAAATTTTTGTTGTAGAGATCTCTGGTGACTTTGGTTAGGTTTGTTCCTAAGTATTTACTTTTTCGTGGCTATTTTGAGTCAGAAGATCTTCTTGTATTCCTTCTCCTGTTGCTTTTTGTTGGTGTAAAGAAAGGCTACTGATTTTTCTAGGTTAATTTTGTATCCCACCACTTTACTGAAACTCTTAATTTTTTCTAGTTTTCTGGTGGAGTTTCTAGCATTCCTTAGGTAAACCATCATATCATCTGCAAAAATGGATAGCTTGACTTCCTCTTTTCCAATTAATACTTCTTTAATTTCCCTTTCTTGCCTTATTGCCCTAGGAAGTGTTTCAAGCACTATATTGAAAAGGAATGGCAATAGGGGGCAGCCTTTCTGGGTTCCTGCCTTTAAGGGATATGCTTCTAATTTTTCTCCATTTAGGATGTTGTTGGCTGTGGGTTTGTTGTATATGGCTTTGATTATATTGAGGAATGTTCCCTCCAGTTCAGTCCTCTCTAGGACTTTAAGCATGAAGGGATGCTGGATTTTGTCAAAGGCTTTTTCTGTATCAATTGAGATGATCATGTGGTTTTTCTCTTTCAGTCCATTTATGTGTTTTATGATATGTATTCATTTATGTATGTTGAATCATTCCTTTATCTCTGTTATGAAGCCAACTTGGCCATGATGGATTATCTTTTCGATGTGTGTCTATATGCAGTTTGCAAGTATTTTGTTGAGAATTTTTGCATCTATATTCATTAATGTGTATAATTTTCTTTTTTGGTTATATTTTTGCCTGGTTTTGGTATTAGAGTGATGCTGGCTTCATAGAAGGAATTTGGGAGATTTCCCTGTGTTTTTATCCTTCTGAAAAGTTTGAATAGTAATGATTGTAAGTCCTCTTTAAATGTTTTGTAGAATTCTGCTGTGTAGCTGGGCATGGTGGTGCACACCTTTAATCCCAGCACTTGGGAGGCAGAGGCAGGCAGATCTCTGTGAGTTCAAGGCCAGCCTGGTCTACAGAGCTCCGGGCCATCTGGGACAAAAGGGAGACCCTGTCTCAAAAATAATTCTTTTGTGAAGCCATATGGGCTTGGGCTTTTTTTTAGTTGGGAGAGTTCCTATTACATTTTTAATTTTCTCATATATTATGGGTCTGTTTAAGCTCTCAATCTCTTCTTGGTTAAGCTTTGTTGATTTCGAGGATTTCAAATATTCATCGATTTCTCTTAGGTTTTTAAATTTAGTTGAGTATTGTTTTCTGAAGGATTCTTGTATGATTGTCTGGATCTTTTCATTGTCTGTTGTAATGTTTCCCCTTTCATCACAAATTCTATTGATTTGGAGTTGCCGTTTTCTTTTTGGTTAACTGGGCTATTCAGAGTTATACATGCATCTTAAGAAACATAGTCCTCTGAAATGTAGATTGTAATACAATATGAAGGGACTTTAACAGAAGAAATGAGGGAAGAAATCTTAAAAAAATTCCAAATAAAGTAAAATATCTGCCGCTCCTCTTTACCACTCATGGTATTAAATTCTTATTGTTTTTGTGGTGTACTAAACTCATCAGTCCTCATATTCTGGAAATTCATTTCCCGTAGTCACAGTTGGTGATATAATTGCTTAAGTTAGCTATGCTGCCTTTCATTTATTTATTCAGTGCATACTCAAATTATAAACGCAAGTTTTATATCATGCTTGATGAATGATTAGGGAGATTTACTGATTTTGAGATGCGCAGAAAAGAAAGAAATACACAAAATGTCATTATTGTCAACATAGTGAGATTGTCATGTTAGAGTGAGGAGGTATTCAGAAATAAATGATGAAGAATGGTTTCAGTTGCTTAAGAAAACTTCCTAGGTTTCTGAGCTATGTTTAAAATGGAAATTAGGGGGATGAAGAGATAGCCTAGAGGTTAAGAGCACCGACTGCTCTTGCAGAGGACCCGGGTTCAATCCCCAGCACCCACATGGCGGCTAAGAACCATCTGTAACTCCAATTCCAGGAGAACTCCAGTTCCAGGGGAATCTGAGACTCTCTTCTGACTTCCGCGGCATTGCACGACACGGGTGCACAAACCTACATGCAGACAGTACATTCATACATGTACAAAAAATAAATAAAAAGTAAAATAAAATAAAATGGAAATTAGAGCCTGGGAGAAAGAGAACATTTCAAATGAATGGAAATAAGATATCACTAGCTTTACCGTGGACAGGAAGCTTCAGGATTCTAGAGTAGCAATGAAAGTCAGGGAGGAGCCTGGAGCACAAGGCCACCAGCAGCACTGGAGAGGCTGACGGTTTGGAGAGATAAGGGGTTCAAGACCCTCTCAGTCTCAGAAATCTGGGTAGAAGATCTTCACTTACATGTATATTGTTTTCTGCAGTCTCTTTTTCATCAAAATCTCAAAGTGATAGCAAATGTGAAATAAACATAATTAAAAATACTAATCATCTGAGAAATACAAACTAACACTACTAAGATGAAACAATCATAAATCCATCAGAATATGAAAAATTGCAGAACAGAAACACATTCCTGTACAGATGTGAATTGATGAATATAAAATAGTGTAATTTTGGACAATATTGCTTCTGAAAACATAAATGTATTATATTATACAATATTTTATTATTTTATATTTATGAGTGTATTATATGCATATATATAAGTACCCCTATGTCATGCATTGCCTATGGAGGCCAGAAAAGGGCATCAGGAGTTATAGATGGTTGTTAGCCACCATGTGGGTGCTATTTTTTGAAACTAGGTCCTCTACCAGAGCAGCCAGTGCCCTTTACTGCTGAGCCTTCTCTCCAGCCCCAAATGTATTATCTTGTGCAATAGAAATCTCACCCTCATACCATTTCAAACTAAACAGTTGTAATAAAAAGCAGTGTGCAAAAAACAATCACAAATATTTTCCATAATTGCTCCAATCTGAGAATAGCTTTCCTGTCCATCAAGAGAATGGCAAAAGCAGTTGGTATTAGTATTGTATTACTGCTGTAACAAATTGCCAAGAGCTCAGTGAGTTAACACAACATTAATTATCTCCTTATAATTTTATAAGTCAAGATTATTAAATAAGTCTTATGGAGCTAAAGCCAAGTCATTCCGTGTAGAGATCCTGGCAATCATTCCTTCCACCACTGTGTCACTTTCTGCTCCTTTCAACTTCTGATTTCTGCTATAATGCCTTGGGATTTCCTTGGCTCTACAGTGATGATCCAGAATAGCCTCATGTCTTGATAGCCTTGCTTACTATTAAAAGTGCAAAGCCCTTTTCAGTATGAGGTAGCATTCACATTTTGGAGATATTAGGACACATACATAATTTTGGAAGCTCCAGTCTATAATACAGGTGTTTATAATTTATCATTACAAAAGAATTGTACCCAGTAGTAAAACAGAATACATTTCCCACATATACTAAAGTATGGATGGAATTATAGGTGTGAGTGGCCATATATGGCTCAAATTTTTCATATTGCTTGCAGAATCTTCTAAAAATAAAAATTAATAATGTCTTTGCTCTTCTTAACTCTACATTGCTAATAATAATCTAAATGTCGCCGGGCATGGTGGCACATGCCTTTAATCCTAGCACTTGGGAGGCAGAGGTAGGCGGATCTTTGTGAGTTCAAGGTCAGCCTGGTCTACAGAGAGAGTTCCAGGACAGCTGGAGCTACAGGGAGACCCTGTCTCGAAAAGACCAAAAAAAAAAAATAATAATAATCTAAATGTCTACACTGCATACTGTATGCCTTTATAAAGCAATGGTTTAGATTTTTATTCATTAATTTATAGAGGTATGTATAACATATTTATATGAGATAAATTAAGAAACAAATAACACATATATCATATTCATGTGTGTGTGTATGTTTAACCCCACGTGACTGGGAGATGTCTCTGGTGCTTCAAGAAATTGGAGAATTTGCTGGACGTGGTGATGCACAACTGTAATCATAGCACATAAGGGACTGAGGCATGAAGGTTATAAGTCCCAGGACATTTCAGGATATATTAAAAGTGAAAAGTGATGAACTGCGGGGATGGCTCAGTGGGATCAATTCCACAGACTTTCTCTAAATCCAGACATGGGAGTGTACATCTGTAATCTCTGTTCTCCTACAGTGAGATGAGAGGAGGCGACAGGAGAATTCTGGGAAACTTAATGGACCAACTAGTCTGGAAAATGCAGAAACAATCCAGAGACCATTTGCCAAACAAGGTGGAGGGCAAGGAGAATATCTGAGGTTGTCCTCTGACCTCCATATATATGTGTCCCTCTCTGTGTCCCTGTCTCTGTCTGTGTCCCTGTCCCTGTCTCGGTCTCTCTTTGTCTTACACACACACACACACACACACACACACACACACACACACACATACACCCTGCATAAATGTGTGTGCACAGAGATTGTTAAAATCTATAAACTGAGATCCTGCCTGAAAACAAGAACAAAAAAACCTGATGAATCTTATTTTTCAGTGTATTTTCTTGACTGTTCTGAGATTTTAATATATATAAATATATATTTTAATATATTTATATATATATATATATATATTTATGTGTAAGAGTACATTGTCCGTCTGTATGTAAGTACACCCATGTTTTATAATGCCTCCAGAGGTCACAAGAGGACATCTGATCGTCTGAACTGGAATTACAGACAATTATTAGCTGCCATGTGGATTCTTGAATTCAAACCTTGGTCCTCTGCAAGGGCAGCCAGTGCTCTTAACCATGAAGCCATATCTACAGCCCCAGTGTTCTGATATTTTTAATAGAGATGTGGCCACTTAAATCAAAGCACTATAAAGTTTAAAAAATGTTTGACTCTCCATTTTTTTTAAAAGGAAAGACTGGAACTGTTTAATATGAACAAAATGCAGCACTTATGAAGTGTCTCCACCTGACCTTTATATCTCTTGAAACTTCAAGTCATAAACCCTGATGGAGCCACATTGAACTTACGGAAGTCCTCTGAATACTTCCTCTCCCTCAGGTCTGGGTGACTGCACATTAATGCCTCTGTGCCAAGAATATCTTTCTCTTGTTTTGTTTGGGAACTGTTTCTTATCTTCCAAAGTCCAGATAGAATGTCACTTGCTCTGAGGCTGTTCTCCTCAGGTTGACCCTTTCTCATTAGCGCCATGTAGCACTGGGTCAGCACTGCTTTACAGAGATTTTGAGGGTGGGGAGGGTTGTCAGCTCTGGATATTTTCTCAACAATGTAGACCAAGGCAAAACATGACGTTACCTCTGGCTTCTCCTATATATGGGGACGTGCACACACACATACACACACACACACACACACACACACACACACACACACAAATAAATGAAGAAATAGAAATGTAATTTTTTTTAAAAAGGTTATGATTAAAATTGAGTCAGTCACAAAAGAAAAGAATGACTAGAAAACAAAGCGGCATGCTCCAAGCTTCAAAGCCTCATCATACTATGGTAGAGAAAGAAAAGGGACTGGAGGCAAAGATTAAGGACCAACTCTCCTGCCCTTGATTTTATTCATTTAAATATTCTTCTTTATCATGCAGCTCAGGCTGACCTCAAACTCTCTATGTATCTGCTGATAATCTTGAACTTCTACTGACTCCATGCAGCAATCCCAAAGTACTGGGATTACAGATATGTACCATCATGTTAGTTACCCCTAATTAGAAATATGTGTGTGTGCATGCACACATGTGTGTATAAGTGTACATACATAAATACATACATATATATTTAATTTCACCCATAATGCATATATTCCATAACTACATATAACTTTTAAATATGTATGATTATATTCTTATATGCTAACCTTATTGGAGAATATAATAGCCAGATCTTTGTTTAAATATTGTTCTTGATAGTCTCTGGAGGCTGCTTTAGGTTAGTTTGTTACATTTTAAAATAGTGTTGACATTTTTTGTCAGTAGACTGAGTAAGGTAAGTTGTCTAACTGGCATACTGCCAGTTGAGAGCCTGCTCTGGTTGTTTTTGTGTCAACACAAACTAGAGGCTCCTGGGAAGAAGGAACCTCAGCTGAGAATTTGCTTCCAGCAGACTAGCCTCTAGGTTTGTCTGTGAGGCATTTTCTGATTGTTAATTGGTGTAGGAGAGCCCAGCCCACTGTGGATGACGCAGTCCTTCGGCAAGAGCGCCTAGGCTGAGTAAGAAAAGTAACTGAGCGAATGAGAGGAAGCAAGACAGCAAGCAGTGTTTCATGCCAAGAAGACTGGAACCTCTCACATGAAGTCAAGTTTTCACTCATGTTATGTCTGTGCTCAAATGGTTTGATTTTTGTAGCACTTCAGATTTTCTTATCATATATGTCCCTTGCAATAATATGCCTATGTTTTGGTATTTCATACTAAGTATGCCTATTTTAAAAAATGGCTCATTTCCCAATTTATCCCTTTATAAATACAATCTCCTGTGGCCCCAACTCTCTTGATTACCTTCTTTCCCTTTATCCCCAAATTTTCTTATATAACCCTCCCTCTCTTGGGGAAGGCATGGAGAGAGGGTTACACATGGAGATAAAGAGAGGAGAGATAAATAATGCCTAGCTGGTTTAAAGAACCTGAGGGATTCATATTAGCCTATCAACCTAATGACAAATTACACACGTAATACCTCTACATGAGTTCATGTACAGAGCTGAAGGCTACATAACAAGAAACAGTGCCAACAGGAGAAACATTCCTTTGAGTCTTGAGCCAAGGCAGTCCAAGAGATTCTAGAATTGCACAAGCTATTGACACTGCCCTTGATTGCTTCCCAGAACTTGAAGGTAAGACCCTATTGCTGAAGACAGGACACAATTTGGAGACCATATTTGGAGCAATGGAGTTGGAACTGACCTGGAATCCACCTCCTCTGAATGCTAGCTTTCATAACTTTGGAGAACACTATGCAAGCTGCTAAGGGAGAACATCAATAAATGTTACAACTCCAGCTTTAAGACCAAATAACCACATTATGACTGTCACAGAATATGACATTGTTGTAGAAGTGGCACTTTTATCTTGGGGGCAATCAATGACTACCTAACTGGATTTAAACCCTACTCAATGGGAAGGAAATCATGTGTGGTACGATAACAACCAAATACGCATGGATGGAGAGGTCATAGATCTTAGAGAAATCCCCAAGGCTGTCACATCCCTTGACTAATGTAACTTCTTCCTAAGTGCAAAATACATATCCTTATATTCACAGACAAATATCCCAGACACCAATCATCTAAGAAGTTTCTTTTCACCAGAGATTATTACAGAGTACCCAAACTGGTCACACACAGATATTTTCTGTGAATTGCCTGAGCCCACGTGGCCATCTACAATGCAACGTCTACACCTTAGGTCCCATGCAACATAGAACAAGGGTCCAAAGGGACACTAATTAATCTCTTAACTCTCATTAAGGAAGGTCCCTCATGCAACATGGGGCCGGGAGCTCAAAACACCATAAATGACCAAACGGTGGAGATCAGGAGTCTGTAGAGTGTTGGCCCTGGAATGGGACTCGTATATTAAGCTTCACTGATGCGAGGTTCAGGGATATTGAGGAAGAGGGGGCAGAAAGATTATAAGAGTCAGGGAAGTGGTACATGACCATTTGGAAATAGAATCCTACAGGCTCCTGGTACCTTACTCAGATGAACCTACAGCAGTGGTGTCCGCATGCACAAGACCCATGCAAGCTCAAGCAGGCAAAAACAGCATGGAACTAGGGAAATGAGCAGCAGAACTCAATCTTAGCTGAAGAAACATTGCAGCTGATTACTGCTGGGCGAGGAAGAGCTGGTTTTCTAAACATGAGGAACTAGACCTCAGGGGATGAACTTGCATTGAGGAATGTCCAGAGATACCAACTTAGCACAATAGGCCTTAACACAAATGACAGAGTGTATGAATTCCAGTGGGGTGGTGAGGGGGGAGGGCTGTAGGAGGGTTCCAAAGGGGAGGGGGGCATAAAGGTGATTAAGATTGTTTCATATGTTCTATATGAAATATACAAAATTCAATAAATGACTCATTCTCACCACATATAAGGTGGTCTGCTTCATTTCAAATTTATAATAAAAGTATTGAAGAACTCCAGTTGAGACATGTTAATGGAAAATGTGTTGTCTGTAGACGCAATTCTAAATTGACTGTATATATTTTAAGCACAGCTGGCAATAGGAGTGTCAGTATTCAACCAAAAGAACCAATTTTTCTCCTAAAAATTTCCCATGAATATTTTATTGTAATTCTAACATACTGTTCAAGACAATAGTATAATTTGTTTTCCAATGGCATGTAGCCAGGCCAATCTCAGATTTCATAATTCACAATGTGATCTGTCCAGCCTGAAAAAGACTTTTCTCAATCCTTTCATTTTCTCTATTTTTAAGCCCATGCTCCACCTTTCACAATCCTAGCCCATTTCACCTTGAACATTATCTTTCCTCACTGATTTTTTTCATCACAAGGTACATGGATTTTTGCTGGTAAAAATGACTTGTCTTCCTCTCCCTTTTTCTGACTATTCATTCCTCCTCCAAACCTTAAGTCTATTCAAGTACTGGCTCTGTTCAAGATGCTATTCTGATTGATTTTATGAATCCTAACTCATTTGAAGCAATCCCATAGAGTAGATAATATGTTGTATTAAATAAGGTTGACTAAACTAAGGCAGACACATGTGAACATCTGAAGACCACACAGACCGTAGATGGAAAAGCCAGCTTTTGAAGTCAAGCTACCAGTTCCGGTTTCTTAACTTTTCTCATGATGGTGATAAAAATATGAACATAAATACATAAAGCAGAAAGCATATTGGAAATGTTGGCATTGAAAGAAGGGAAAAGTGCAGTAAGTTTAAAGTTAGGGGGAATGTCTGAAACTCCCCTTATAAATATCTTAAGAAGTATACCCTTCAAGCAGAAAGATGAGATTTTCTCTGTTATTCAGTCACACAGCAGAGTGCCCACTTCTCTTTTGCTACTTCTTGACTCCACATTTTTACTCTATGTCCTTCATGCTTGCTCCATAGAACAAAACTCTACAATGGGTGTGGAGTTTGTGCAGAGACAGAACAGGCTTGGGTTGCTGATGTATCTCCAGCATAATTTTTCATTCTTTATTCTGTGATATAGGGAAAATTTTTCTCTCCAACAAATGAGGAAACAAGTCCCTAGAATTGTTAATATTTCTAGCATAATATACCTTATTATAAGTGCTATATGTAGTTGACTTCCAAATTAGACCTTTAACCTCTACACAGTAAGAAGAGCTTTTTTTGAAGGCCAAATATCTGAATATATCAATGCTTCATCCTGTGTCAGTGACATCAGGTTGACTTTCTGCTTCAGAGTTTTCCATCTTAAAGGAATAATTTGAAGAGGATTTGCCATTTTCTCTCACCTTAATATTAGTGAAATGTTTGCTTCCTTGTAAGACCATCTTTCACACCTTTGTTTTCTATTGGATGTACTAATTCATTGAGTCATTAATTAGTTTTTGAGGACATTATAATCTGATGTTAGCATGGTGACCCCTTCCTGCAATCTCAGCAATTCTGAGGTTGAAGCAAGAAGATCACAGGTTCCAATAGAGCTTAGGCTACATCACAAGTGTCAGCCCAACAACAACAATAACAACAAATCAATTAAACAGAGAGAAATGGAAAGAGGATATAATTTAGGCTGAACTCTTAGCATACAAACATGAACAAAACAGAAGGGGCCTTGACCCTCATGGAGAAAGCAACAGGAAAACAGCACGTAGATTTTATTATGTAAAATAAAAGGCATCTTTCCAAGAGCTCTAATGACTTTCGCATCAATTTTTCTTTTCTCTATTACTTACATCTTCAATGTGTATTTCTGTTGTTTCTGTTTTCTCTGAACCATTGATTTCAGCTTGTGAATATACCCAGATTTCTCTGAACCACACAGACAAGCAAGCATACAGAATTTCCCCTCAGTTCTGCTGTAGTACTGCTCTCTGCTATATGTAGTCTTACTTCTTTCCATTTCTCTCTTTTCATTGCTTTGTCAAATATTTTTAGCAGTACCTTATTGCTTTAACTTCCCCTGAGGAGTTTGTCTGCCATTATAAATACTGCATTTAATAAACACTTCCTTGTGATTCTGTACTTCTGTAAGGCTCTTGAAAACCTTGTCATATGTTATTGTTTCTGTCTAGTGGCTATATATGGACAGTATATGTTTCCTGTAATATAGGATTCAGAAACAAAGCATGTCTCACACTGGATCAACTGCACTTCCTTTCATCAGATCTAAAAGGCCATAAGTGTTTCAATATGGTTTGCATCTTTTGTTGTTAAAGCTCTAGACACACAAACATTAGGTCTTCAAAGAAGCAAAATATATCTGATATATTGCAAGTATTTGATTCCCTTTTCTTTTATCATTTACTTTAATTTCAAACCTGTCTTCAATTTTCTTACACACTCCATGTTTAGGCCTTGTATGTTGCCATATACACTATGTGTTTCCAGTATGTTCCCAGCCTTCAAGAATAGAAACCCTCAGAAATATTCACTGCCTGCCTACTCTGCCTCACCTTCCCACATAGTCTGACATCTTAGTTTCTTCTCCTATCAACTGTGGCTTGCCTTACAAGCTTAGTGTTGTGGAAGAGGAAAAGTGAAGTAAGCCATTATCAATGGAAGTTTTTCTATGAATTCTCTTCTTCAGGAATATGATTTCTAATATTACCATATTACATATACAAGTAAACTACCATTTATTTAGTTGACTTTTAAAATATGACTTGATTCATAGAAAGTGAGTATGTATTTTCTTTAAGAGTTAAGGAAGCTAAAATTCAGAAACTGTAAAAATGTATATGCTGTGGAACATGACATTAAGAATATTATGACCATTGTTATGTCAGTCTATCTGCCACTGTGTAACCATGATGATATTTTTTTGTTTCCCCATGTGTGAAAGACATTAAAGTAGAAGTAAAGAACTGAATGGATGAATAAGAACATGAAATGTGACCTCCTGAAAGATGCTGCTTCTTTATCACAGACTCATGTTGATTCCCTGGACTTCTAGCTTCTGAATCTTTCTTGCAGTTGATATTTATGCTCCCAAAGTTTCCTTTGGTTCTCACTCCTTCACTTTCCCCATTTCAACACCATGTCCTTCAGATTTAACTATTTAATTTCTAACCTTACTCTACCCCATTCCACATCATTGGTTGTACCTCTAGTTAGAATGTGTGCATATAGTTGCTATATGGTCCTCACAATTTCTGCTCTCTATGCCGGCCAATTATCATATACTGTGTTGGTAGGATAGTTTTCTACCTGAGCAACTTTGATCATTGCATGTCTATGATCAAATATTGTCATCAACTCTGCACAGTCTGAGGGAAACAGTCCCAACATATTCCTTTGCTGACATTATGCTCCAAGGTTGTTCAGGTCTACTTCTCAAATCTTGGCAAATGTGCACCAGACACAAGTGTTCACAGTTCTGCAAACATTCTGTGCTTTCCAAGATCTCTGCCTGAATTTTTTTGGTTCCTTTTTACTTTACTCACACATTTGATTTCACCAAGGCCCAGTTCTCAAATAAGTTATTATCCACTATGAAATATGACATTGACCAGATGAAGGTGTCTCTGCCCATCCCCCACTACTGGCCAGCAGGGAATGAGCTGGACTATCAGTATGATCTTACTTTCTTGTCCTCTACTAGAAGTCTTGTCATGGTGGTGGTGTTGATAACTGCTTTATCTTCATAAAACATACCATATAGGAACTAAATCACATGCTTCATATAAAATCAAAAGTTAGGATCTTATATATAAGTCGAAACTCTTCCTTTTTTCTTCAAGTTAGATTCTTTATACAACTAAAACCATATAGATTCAGAGACCATTGCATTGTGGGCACAGCACAGGGCCATGTGCCTTGCTGCTTTGGTGCCAGGAAGCTCCTACCTCAGTTCCAGAGACCATCATGGCATGAGTGCACCTAGACAGGGTCACAGCAGGTCAACATAGTACCAGCGTGTGGGCTAAAGGAACAACCTCCCACCTCCCCAAAATGCTGTTGCTCTGGTGCAGACTATCTAGCAGGTGCAGTGATAGTGAACCTCATCTGTACAGCCAATGTTGAGACAGCAGAATCCAAAACCACAAACAAACAATCAAATCCACATGCCAAAGACACAATGAGAAAACAACACAGGAAAAGCTCATAATAAGTCCATACCAAATTCTACCAGTCCAACAGAAGAGTCGTACAATGAGATCTCCCTGGAAGGAAACCAAGACACAGACCTTAAAAGCACAATTGTGGATATATTCAAAGAGAACAAAGAATATAAAGAACAAATCACAGAACAAAGGGGAGAAAATGAAAAACTCACGAAACATCTAGAAGGAAAAAATAATAAACACTGCAAAGAACTACAGGGAGAGAATGACAATCTCTGAAAAGAACTAGAGGAAGAAAAACACAAACTCCAAAAAGAACTAGAGGGAGAGAATGACAAACTTTGGAAGAAAGTGGAAACACTGAAAAGATCCCAGGCTGAAATGAAAAAAAAAAAAAAAAAGAAACAAGACCAGGAAACAGCAAAGCAAGGAGCTACCAGAAAAGACTGAGAAGCTCCAAAAGGAAATGGGAATACTCCACTACCTCCTTAGAAGAAATAAAAAGGAAAAGGAACCTTCAGCTAAGCCAAAGGAAGGATACAAGGATGGGAGAAAAACTCAGACAGCGAATAATAGATATCAGACCCTGCAGGATAACTGGAACATTAAAATGTCAAGTGAAGGGACTATGAAAAATTTAATAACGAAGTTACAGCTGGGTGGTCTGTACAGGGCGAGTTGGAGAGGGTCTTCGCTTGAGCCCTCTTTCGGGGGTCTCCATCTTGGAGGGACCATGCTTTGCCTTTGCAGAATGAACAGAGGGTCATGTTTAACGTCTGCTCTGGTTCTGGCCAGCACCGGACTTGTGTGGTGGGCTCCTGATTCCAGGCAGACGCCATAACTCACGCAGACGGGAGAGTACCAGCTACATGTGGGTGGTCTGGCACAGGGACAGCTGTAAGAGGGTCCTGGCTCTAGCCCTCTTCCAGGGTTCGCCCATTCGGAGGTACTGTGGGTTCGGGTCTACGTCTTGCACGCAACCCCCCCCCCCCCGTCCAATCGTGGATTGATGGAGTCCGTGGACATTTTGGAGAACCTTAGAACAGGGAAAGAGAAACTACTAGGCTTCCAACACCAATATATAAAAACAAAATTTGAACAACCTGAATAGACAAGTCAATATCGCCATTAAAAAAAAAAAAAAAAAAATAGGAGGAGAAAGGGCAAAAAAAAAAAAAAAAAGCATCGGATGGAGGCAAGCAAAAACATCCACTAACATAATGAAAAGTTATTTGTGATTTGAACCACAAAAGGATAACCCCAACATGCCGGGAACAGCGATGAAGGGACAACCTGGTAAAGGCACAGGATATTCCCACACCAGGCTCTACCAAACCTGTTGAGGAGATAGACAATGGGATCCCCTTGGAGTAGACCTAAATAAACAGAGGCTTAGAGCGTAGACTAATTGCAGACCTCTTGCAGAGAAACTTAAAGAAAAAAAGAATGAAGTAGAGAACTAAAGAGGAGGAATGAAAAAATACTCAAACAGGGTCCTAGCAGCGATACAATGACAATTCAGAAACGAACTAAAGGAACAGATGACAATCCAGAAAGAACTAGAGGGAGAAAAAAAAAATCAAAACTCTGAAAGGAAGTCTAAAACATGAAAAAGAGCAATCAAAGACGTACGGCAGCACCCAAGAGATGATTGAGACATGCCCAAGAAGAGATGAGAAGCTCAAAAGGAAAGGGAGTACTAAAAGACAAACAGGATGAAACACAAAAAGGAATTAGAGCACTCTTCAATCAAGAAGAAAGAAAGGAACAGCCCAGAAGTAGCAACTGAGGAAGCAGAACCAACGAATATCAGATTCTGGAGATGAACACACATCACATTAAAAGTCCAAATAAATGATTATGAATACTATTTAACAAATACACGATGGGGAACAACCAGGAAATATGGGACACTCATGAAAGATCAAAACTCTGCGTCATAGAATAGAGGAAAGGTAGAGAATCGCGAAGAGATGTATTGTATCAGATCTCCATACAGATAATAGATGATAAAATTTCCCCAAACTATAAAATAGACAAAGCTCACACAATTACGAGAAGCACATACGGACCCCAAATGACCAAGATCAGAGAAAGAAACCACACCCATGCCACTATCATAGTAAATGCTAAATGCCCAAAACAAAGATTAAAACGATTGAGGGCTACAACAGAAAACCAAGTCCATACAAAGGAAACCATCGGAATTACACCTGGACTTCTTGTCAACCCATGAAAGCAAGAGAACATGGATCATCGCCAGTTCCCAGCTGTTAAGTATGGATGCCCAACCCAGCATACTTACCCCAGACAAATATGTCCACTATATTGAAACGGAGAGAAAAATCTTCCAGACCATAAAAAGCTGATTGATCTGCATTGTTGGAAAACCACACTCTATAAAATACTTGAAGCCAATTCAAAGGGCGAGTAAGAGAGGCAGCACACATCCTCAAACACCTAGGAAAAAAAAAAAAATATAAAAAAGAAACAACAATAAGGAAAGCCTAAAATCCACGGAAATCCAATATGGCTATAAGTGAAGAGGAACAAGACATCCATCTGTGCTCATATAACCTTAAATATTATGGGTCTAACTCCCCAATAACAGAGACTATAGATGGGAGAAGGGTAGGAAACTTTCAAACACCATCTATATGCTGTCTAGCGAGATAAGCCATCTCAATTTCAAGGATATGCACCAAATTAAGGTGAAGGGATGGCAGAAAGTATTCCAAGAATGCGTACCAAAAGAAAGCAGGTGTTGGCTATTCTCTATATCAAACAAAATAGACTTCAAAGCAAAAGAAATCATAACAGGCGACATAAGAGGTGCCATTACATAGTCATTTTAAAGGACAATTGCTGATGACAGATTCACATATTTGGTATATCCACACCAACCACCAGTGTACCAAACGTTTAAATGCACAATTTTTCAAGGATCTCAAGGCACAGATTAACCCCAGCACGCTAATTGTAGGGGACTTCACTACCCCATTAAGCCCACTAGACATGATAAACAGCACAAAGTATAAACAGAGAGGACATCTGACTAAATGAAACAATACATACCAAACAGACCTCACAGACACTATCGAACTATTCCACCCAAAACACAGAGAATAACTTTCTCATCTCAGCACCTAGGGGGGGGGGGTGGTTGTGGGTTGGGGGGTGGTGGGGGCGGAGGAAGAGAGAAGGGGGGTGGGTGGGGTGGGGTTGTGTGGTGGGGGGGGCGGGGGGGTGGGGGGGGGTTGGGTGTGGGGGGGGGGGTGGGGGTTGGTGTGGGAGGGTTTGCGGTGGGGGGGGCGGGGGGGTGGGGCGGTGGGCTGGTGGGGGGTGGGGTGGGGGTTGGGGGTGTGGTTGTGGGTTGGGTGGTGGTGGGTGGGGGGCGCTGTGGGTGGTGGGTGGGGGATTGTGGGGGGTCGGGGTGGGGGGGTGTGGGGTCGGGGGGGGTGGTGGGGGTTTTGGTGACTCTCAAAATGACACCAGTTACTCAAACAAAACAAACAAAAAAAAAACTCGAAAACATATAAAACAGAAAACACTCACAACAAATATAAACAGATTGAACATAGATCTCATGCATTCTATCTCCAGCCCACATTGCAATACAAAAATCCTACACACGGATAAGCCTACTCTCTACAAGCAACCCATGGAGCACTAAAACACACTCTCCTGAATAATGAATGGGTCAAGGAAGAAATAAGACATATACAAACATGTCGTGAACTGGAATGACTAATGATAACACATCAGCAAAACAAAACTTTGGGAACTTTTAAAAGTAGTCCCTTAAGACGGAAGCTTTTAGATCTCAGTAGCATACTATTAAAAACACAGAAAGACCCCAAGGAATGATCTAACATTGCACGCAACATACTGAGACACAACAACAAAGCACCCTAAATGGAGTTAGGACCGAAGAAAACACAAAAATCTCGAGCAGAGATCAACTGAAAATAGAACAAAGAAAACATATACACAAATCAATAAATCAAAAGTTGGTTCTTTGAGAGAATAAACAAACAGATCAGACCTCTGCCCAGTAACAAAAGAAAGAGGGGGAAAAATCCAAATCAATAGAAACTTGTGATGAAAAGGGGGAAAAACAAACAGACAATGAAAAAGATCTCCGGACAATCATATGTGATTACTTTAAAACCTATACTCTACTACGTTTGACAACTAAGAACTTGAAGAAATGCTGAATATGAATCACTGGAATACAAAGCTCAACCAAGAAAAATCGAAAGCCTAAATGACCACTATCTCAGGACGAAATTGAAGAATGTAACAACGTAGCACTCCCAACCCAAAAATCGCCCAGGCCCAGATAGTTCACGGCAAGAATTCTATAAAAACTATTTTGAAAACGATTACAACCATTATACTAATTGTTTAGAACGGATACAAATGGAGGGAGTTCTCCCAGATTCCTTCTATGAAGCCAGCATCACGCTTACCTAAACCCGGGAAGATCAACCAAAAGTAGGAACTACTAGACCCATCATCCCTAAATGGAACACAGATGCCCAAATTCTAAACAGGATACTGGCAAATCGCATACAGGACCCACAGTCAAGGAGATTATCCATCATGATCAGTTTGGATTCATACTAGAGTGCTGAGGGATGGTTCAACATAGAAATCAATAAACATCATCACAAACTACATAATGGACTGAAGACAAAAAACCACACCATCTCCTAATTTGATGCGGAGATAAAAGCCTTTTGACCGAAATCACCTCCCTTCATTGTTTAAAGTTCTAGAAGGCATTGGGACTGGGGGTTCATTCCTAATGTATCAATAGCCATTTACAGGGAAACCCACAGCCACATCATCCTAAAATGGAAGGAACAACAGAAGCGTTCCCTTTAAGGTAGGAACTCGCAAAGCTGTGCCCCAGTCATCCACTCTCTGCAATATAGTGCTGGAAACCCCTTGTAGGCAATAAGGCAGAAAGGAAATTAAAGGAGTTCTAATTGGAACAAGTGGAAGTTAAATATAGCCCTTTTGCTGATGATGTAGTGATGTCGACCTCAGGGATGCTAAGAACATCCCCAGAAACTCCTAGATAGTGATTTAAGCGTTCAGTAAGTGGGAGGATACACAAATAAATCTAGAAAACTCAGTAGCCTTTCTTTACACCACAAAAAGCAACTTGAAGAAGGAGTACAAGGAACCTTCCCATTCACACTAGCCTCAAAACAATAAAATACCTAAGAACCAAAGCCTACACCAAAGACCAGGATTTCTACAAAATCAAAAACCTTTAAAACCCTGAAAAGGTAAATGTGGGAAGTACTCAGATAGATGGCCAAACTCCCATGCTCATGGATTGGAATAAAAATATAACATATTAGTTAAAAAGTCCACTCCTACCCAAACTGTGTACAGAATTTAATGCAATCCCAAATCAAACATCCCAGAGTTTCTTCACAGTGTTTGGAAAATAAAATCCTCAATTTCATTTGGAAAAACAAAAGACCCCAACTAGCCAAAGCACAGCTGAATGAAAAAGAGCAAACAGGGGGGTATTGCGTTATACCAGACATCACTATACTACCGGGCTATAGTCATAAAAACCGCTGGTACGACTGCACAAAAACAGGACTGCTGACCAATGAACTAACAACTGAAGATCCAACCTAGCTTATAAATTTCAGCCCACCTCATTATTTGACAAGGGGGCCCCACGAAAGACCCATGGAGGAAAGACATGCATCTTTCGTCAAGTGGTGCTTGGCAACCACTGGATCACCAATTGCAGAAATAAAAATTAAATAAAAAAAAAAAAAAAAAAGGTCAACCCAGATGGAATCAAGGCCTCAACATGAAACCCCAAACTTTGGAAGAATGATAGAAGAAAACTTCGGCAGCCGACTATAGACATTAGGTGTGGAAAAGCTTCCTAACATCAGAATCAGCGCTGCACAGAAAACAGATGACAATTGACAAATTCGGGACCTCATAAAATCAAAAGTTTTTGTACCTGCAAAGAAACAGTAAGTGACGTGAAGGAAACCACAGCTGTGGGAGGAAAATTCACTGCAAAATACTGACAACCCTTAAGTTTCAACAGGTGATCTAATAAACTACTCAAATAAAAAAGAAGAAAGAAACAACGATCACTCCAACAGTGAGGCAAAGATCTGAATAGAGGACTTCACAGAGGAGGATTAGAAAGGCCGAGAATAATATCTTAAGAAGTGTCAACATTGCTAATAATTAAGAACATATGCATACTAAAAACCACTCAGATTTCATCTACTTCCAATTAAGACTGGCAGGAATCAGGAATACGAATGAGATTACCAAGTTGTGGAGAGGTTGTGGGGAAAGGGAACACTCTATCCATAGCTAGTTGGGAATAGTAAACTTAGTACAACTCACTATTGAGCAAAGCAGTGGGGGAGAACCTTAGCGAAGATCCAAAATGAGCCGCCATTTGACCCAGTTCATTTACACTCCTGGTTATATTACCCACTAAGCTCATTCTTACTGCCAAGATACTAGCACAACTATGTTTTTGCCCCAGCTCTACTTCACAATAGCAAAAAGCTGGAACCAGCCCAGGTGCCCATCAACTGACAGTGGATAAAATTTGAGTAAATGTCTAACAATGGAGTTCTATGACTGCCAGGTAAAGAGGGACAACATCATGAACTTTGCAGTAAATGGATGGATCGTAGAAAACTATTATGAAAGTGAAGTCCGCGATCCCAGTAAAAACAAAACGACACAACATGTTGTGTCCCTCATATGTTGGATGCTGTGTGCCAATAGACGCAGATATTAATATTTCTCATGGAGAGGGATGCATAGTACAAAGAAAACAAAACGAACAACGTGCCTCAGAAAACTGAACTGAATGGTTGAATTGGTGAAGGGTGGAGGGGCGGGATGTGAGGGGACACTGGGTGCTATATTGAAATAATGTATATTTAATTGACATTGAGTTAAACAACTATCCGTTTTTCCCAGACACTGTATACATGTTATATGGTGGCTATAGGACTCAGTAAAAGTAATTGTGTATTTAAACAACACTTGGTCTACCAGACTCTGATAAAAATGGTAATGCATCTGAGGGGGGGGGGGGGGGGGGGGGGGGGGGGGGTGTTAAAATGGATGATATAAATTGCGTGTCCCGTTGTTTTACATGATAAATCTGTATAACATAACTTTGGGATTGACACAAATGTCTCTCTAAGTAACTTTTTGTTTGTAGGATTACTTCCCCCCCGTAGCATTCTTTTTCACCTAAGATGAATTAACAAAAAAAATTAAAGGTTAGCTCCCAAGTTAATCACATCATCACCCCAACAGCCATGGTGAATTTGATGAAAGCTGACCTTAGATTTCACCCTCATAGCTATAGTATAATTACAACTGCTCTGGAGTGACTTATGGGTCAAAAAAACAAATCCCCCGCCAAAAAGAAAAAAAAAATGCGGGGGATACAGATAGAATGAAACCTCTTGTCAAAAAACATTGCAATTCAATCTTAAAAAACTATACTACGGAAAAGATTTGTATATTCCAACAGGTCAAAATGTCACCAACTCTAACAGCTGGAAGAAGAGATACAGCTTTGCATCGAGTAGGATGGGCCAGAAAGTGCCATCAGAAAGGTTGGTGGCCCACCGATACATTGAAGGAAGAAAGCTCAGCTTGCTTACAAAACATCAAACCTTGTGTGATCCTACTTGTAAAAAATGTATAATAAGCGTACAAGGGAAAATGTTCCCTTCTGGGCTGCAAGGTTCTTAACTAACGGAGACTTTCTTCCTTCCTCCCCATAGAAAAAGGAGAAATCTGATGATGATGTAGGTCTTCTCCACTGTACATTGGAGGCAACTGTTATAGAGGTTAACTCTTATAAAAACCCGGTAAAACTCGCCTTCCTGAATTGACTAATAGACATAGGAACTGTGAAAGATATTCTCTATTCAAGAACCAAGATCATAATACTAAATAGTCTCTAACTTATGCATCTTAAGCATAAATATATTATAGCAGAGCTCTGCTTCAGCACTTGGATTATTCTACCAAGGATCTGTTTGGCTGGGGTATCCAAGCCCCCACAACATGGTAACGGCTCCTGCCTTGGCATAAACTGGGATACTGCATAGACAGAGAGGCGATAAGGCCACTGCTATAAAGACCTAATTTACATGGGCTAAGATCTGTCGAGACATACTATGCAAGTGTTCACGATGGTCTCTGGAATACAGAAGTCGTTACCAAAGTGCCACAAACCATATAAAGCAAATATGGGTCTCCTGAGTCAAGCAGATCCTCCATCAGCACCAGCTAAACTCACCTGCCTGGAAATAATGAGCAGCAGAGGCAGCCAGCTGCTCTGATTATCCCCAAATCTAATTGGCTATGGTCTCTTCTTGTAGGAATGAAACCCATCGGCCAATGCCACAAGCTGCGACCCTTAATGCATTCGGAGATGTTATTAAGCCTACGTAAGTCCTGTTTCATATTATAACAGAAAAAACAGTAATTCATGGATTAACATACCATCCAAAAGTCTGTGTCTCTACCAAAGAAACCTATGATAACTAATACTGTTAAATACCTATATATCTAAATTGCATGTGCTTCATTAGTCGGATAGAAATGTCTTTGGAAATACTGTCAAAAGCCCATGAAAATGAAAACCGCCAGAAGGGACCAGAGCCAAGGAGGAAAACAGCTCCAGAGAAGTAGACTACTTTGCTTCTCACCCACCTGGCCCCCTGTCAACGCCTGGCGGAAAACAATCTGTGGAAGAGGTGGAGTGGTAGAATGTGGGGGTTGTGATTGGGGTGAACGGTGAAACCACAACAATATAAACTGGACACACATTTTATCAACTTGATTGAACCACTACAAGCCCCTCTAGATTGTGGGGAACCCAGGGCTGTGTGTTTGTGCACAATGCTTGCAAATGTTGTACCGCAGGATTGGCTTTGTACTCATCAAAAATTTATCCACCCCAGGCTCACATAAATGGGAAAAACACATGGGAGAAATAAATATCCTGCAGGACAGTCATGGCAGCATGCATGATCTCGGTTGGATGGGTGTGGGGTGGGGTGGGTTGGGATGGGGGGAAGGGACAAGGGCCATATGCCCGAACTGAATTGTGATACATGATGTATGCCATACACAAACGCTTCAATAAAAATAAATATAAAAAATATATAACTAAAAAAAATAACTAAAATAAAATCATTAAAAAAATTAATAAAACCCAAAAGTGGAATAACCAGGAAATATGGGATACTATGAAAAGACCAAATCTCCACAACATAGGGATAGAGGAAGGAGAAGTATCCCAAGACATTGATATGGATCAGACCTTCAACAGGATAATAGAAGAAAATTTTCCCAAACTGAAAAAAGATGAACGTATACAAATACAAAACCAAATAGAACACCAAATAGACAAGACCAGAAAAGAAACTCCCAAACCATGTCATAGTTAAGACACTAGATGCTCAAAATAACGACATCAAAGACAAATACTGAAAGCCAGAAGAGAAAATCAACAAATTACATACAAGGGGAAACCCATCAAAATTACAGCTGATTTCTCAGTGCAAATTATGAAAGCCAGGAGAACGTAGACCAAAGTATTCCCAGTGCTAAAAGACTTTAGATGCTAACCCAATCTACTATACCCAGCAAAAATGTCAATTATAGTTGAAGGAAAAGTAAAATATTTCATGACATAAACAAGATGAAAGAATACATGTGGAAAAAAACACTTCAGAAAGTGTTTCAGTATTTTCTGAAATACATTGAGTATTTCAGAAAATACTCAAAAACAATTCAAAGAACAGAGGAAAGGAGCAACTATCCCCAACCAACTAAAGAGAGACAATAATAAAAGCATAGAAGCCTAAATACAAACCTAGACCAAGAATGTATACTAGGAATAAGTTGAAAGGAAGCAACACACATCTCTCCATAATGACCTCAAATATTAATGTTCTAAACTCCACAATCAAAAGCAGACTGGGAGAATGGATTAAGAAACAGAATCCATCTATATGTTGCCTACAACAAACCCATCTCACCATCAAGGATAGACACCAACTCAAAGTTAAAGGATGGAAAAAATATTCTAAGCAAATGGCATCAAAAAGCAAGCAGGAGTTGCTATTCTAGTATCAGACAAAATAGACCTCAGGGTAAAGTAAATCAAAAGAGACAAAGAGGGCCACTACATCCTTATCAAAGGAAAACTAACCAGGAAGACATCACAATCCTAAATGTTTATGCACAAAACTCAGATGCACCAAACTATGTAAACACAATTTTGTGGGTCCTCAAGACACACATTAATCCCAAAACACTAATAGTGAGATACTTCAATACCCCATTGAGGCCCTTGGATAGATCAACTGGACAAAAAATAAACAGAGAGACATTGGAACTGAACAATACAACAAATAATGAACGTCACAGACATCTACCAAATATTTTACCCAAACACCAGGAATATACTCTCTACTCAGCACCCCACAGAACATTCTCCAAAATTGACCACATACCGGGACACAAAAGGAACCTCAACAAATATAAAGGGATTGAAATGATTTCATGCATTCTATCAGAGCACAGTGCAATAAAGCTCAATATTAACACCAGAATAAGCCTGACTAGCTACAAGAACACTTGAAATCTAAACAACACAATTCTGAATAATGAATGGATCAGGGAAGAGATAAAGAATGAAATAAAAGTATTCATGGAACTAAATGAAATAGATAATACAACACAACAAAACCTGTGGGATACTTTAAAAGCAGTCCTAAGAGGGAAATTTATAGCCCTAAGTGCCCACATTAAAAAAAAAAAGGGGGGGGGCTGGAGAGATGGCCTAGCGGTTAAGAGCACCGACCGCTCTTGCAGGGGACCCGGGTTCGATCCCCAGTGCCCACATGGCGGCCGAGAGCCATCTGAAACTCCAATTCCAGGAGAACTCCAGTTCCAGGGGAATCCGAGACCCTCTTCTGACCTCCGCGGCATTGCACGACACAGGTGCACAAACCTGCATGCAGACAGTACATTGATACACATACCGAAATTAAAAAAAAAAAAAAAACAGAAAGGGAACAAATAAATAATCTAGCACTACAGCTAAAAACACTTGGGAGTCAACAACCAATGGGCCCTAAACCCAACAGACAGGAAGAATAGTCTGTTAACAAAAATCAGAGCAGAAATCAATGAAATAGAAACAAAGAAAAGGATACAAAAAAAAATCAATGAATCTAAAAGCTGTTTCTTTGAAAATATAAACAAGATAGACAGACCGCTATCCCTGTAAACCAAAAGAAAGAAAAAGCAACTCCAAATTAATAGCTTTCATGATGAAAAGGGAAACATCACAGATAAAAGATTCAGACAATCATACAAGAATACTTCAAAAATATACACTCTACTATGTTTGAAAACCTGAGAAATGGACGAATATCTGAAATTCAGGGAACCAATAAAGCTTAACCAAAAGGAGGCTGACAGCTTAAACAAACCCATAACATTTGAGGAAATTGAAGATGTAATAAAAAACCTCCCAACTATAAAAAGCCCAGGCCTAGATGGTTTCACAGCAGAATTCTATAAATCATTTAAAGAGGTGTTACAACTATTACTACTCAAACTTTTCAGAAGGATACAAACAGAAAGAAATCTCCCAAACTCCTTCTATGAAGCCAACATCCCTGTAATACCAAAACAAGGCAAAGACACAACCAAAAAAGAAAACTATAGACCCATCTCATTAATGAACACTGATGCAAAAATTCTCAACAAAATACTTTCAAATAACATACAGACCCACATCAAAAAGATTATCCATTATGATCAAGTTGGATTCATACCAGAGATGCAGGGATGGTTCAACATATGTAAATCAATAAATATCATAAAACACATAAATGGACTGAAAGACAAAATCCACACAATCATCTCAGTTGATGCAGAAAAAACATTTGACAAGCGTCAATATCCCTTCATGTTTAAAGTTCTAGAGGGAATTGGACTAAATGGAACATTCCTAAATATAATCCTAGCCATATACAACAAACACACAGCCAATACCATCCTAAATGGAGGAAAATTAGAACCATTCCCCTTAAAGGTGGGAACCAGGCAAGGCTGCCCCCTATCACCACTCCTAATCAATACAGTTCTTAAAATGTTTGCTAGGGCAATAAGGCAAGAGAAGAAAATTAAAGGAGTACTAATTGGAAAAGAGGAAGTCAAGCTATCCCTGTTTGCAGATGATATGATAGTTTACCTGAGGGATGCTAAAAAGTCCACCAGAAAATTAGAAACAATTAAGAGTTTCAGTAAAGTGGCAGGATACAAAATTAACCTAGAAAAATCATAGCCTTTCTTTACACCAACAACAAACAACTGGAGCAGGAATATAAGCAGATCTTCCCACTCACAATAGCCCCCCAAAATACCTGGGAATAAACCTAACCAAAGACACCAAAGATCTCTACAACAAAAAATTTAAACCCCTGAAGAAGGAGATTGAAGATGACATCAAAACATGGAAAAAACCTCCCATGCTCATGAATTGGAAAAATTATTATACTAAAAGTGTCCATTCTACACAAACTAATATACAGATTCAATACAATTACAATTAAAAACCCCAAGAGTTTCTTCACAGACTTTGAAAAAAATCCTTAAATTCATATGGAAAGACAGAAGACCCCAAATAGCTAAAGTGAAAAATACAATACAGGGGGAAATCACCTTAGCAGACTTTAAGCTATACTACAGGGCTATAGTCCTAAAGAAAGCCTGGTACTGGCCAAAAGCCAGAACCATTGACCAATGGAACAAAATTGAAGATCCAAACTTGAGCTCATACAATTTCAGTCAGCTCATACTGGATAAAGGGGCCAATAAAATTCACTGGAGGAAAGACTACATCTTCAGCAGAAGAACAAAATTAAACCCCTACCTCTCACTTGTACAAACATCAACTCCAAATGGATCAAAGATTTCAACATAAAACCCGAAACTCTGAAGGTGAGAGAAGAAAATTTGGTAGCAAACTACAAAACATAGGAGTAGGAAAAGACTTTCTAAATCAAACAGCAGCTGTGCAGGAAATAAGGTAAATAAGGTCAACAGCTGACAAGTGAGACCTCAACAAACTCAAAAGCTCCTGTACAGTGAAAGAGACAATCAAGGAAATGAAGAGAAAACCCAGAGTGGGAGGAAACCTTCACCAGTGATACATCTGACAAAGCATTAACATCCAGAATATATAAACTACTTAAAAAAGAAGAGAACAAGTGACTCACTCAAAACATGGAGTAAAGAGCTGAACAAAGAGTTCACCAGTCAGGAAGTAAAGATGGGTGAGAAACATCTTAAAAAGTGTTCAACATGGTTAATAATTAAAGAAATGCAAATTAAATCTGTTCTAAGATATCATCTCACTCTGATAAGACTGGCTAAGATCAAGAAAACAAAAGACACCAAATGCTGGAGAGGTTGTGGGGAAAGGGGAACACTGATCCACCTCTGGTGGGAATGTAAACTGGTACAATCACTGTGGAAAGCAGTGTGGAGAACCCTTAAAAGACTCAAAATGAGTGTACCACCTGACCCAGTCATACCACTCCTGGGTATATACCCACAAGACTCATCCAACTGCAAAGATACATGCACATCTATGTTTATTGCAGCTCTTTTCACAATAGCTTAGAGTTGGAACCAACCCAAATGCCCCTCAACTGATGAGTGAATAACAAAAATGTGGTACATCTCCACAATGAAGCTCTACGCAGCAGTAAAGAAAGTTAACATCATGAAATTTGCAGATAAATGGATGGAACTTGAAGCCATTATGCTAAGTGAAGTTGCACAGTCGCCCCCAAAAAACCAAATGGGGAATGGTTTCCCTCATTTATGGATGCTAGTACCAAATCCCCCAATTGAAACAACATTATCGTTATATTTCTTTCTACCTGAAAGTAACTGTGATGTTATAATGTGAATCTCATAATAAGCCTCATAATTAGCTTACCACTTACTTTCAGATATGGTAATTAATGTATATGGGCAGAAGATATATGTACATATTTTAGAGTAATATAAAATTAAAAGGAAAAAAAATGAACTCCTAGAACTATATCAGAATTAACATACAGTTTATTCCCGGAGGACATAATTCTGGTATATATATGATGTGTACATGGGCATACTTTGGTGTGGTACAGTTGAGAGGGAACCACATCAACATGAGGACTGGGTCAAGGAACGGACTGCTGTGGTTGAATTCTGCTTAGGACAATAAACCTTTGCAAAGAAAAAGTTTGGAGAGACTGAAAGATGCAGGACATGTATGGCAGAGTGCATGAACTGGGGTGGAATGGGAAGAAGGGAAAGGGGAATGTGTCTAAATTGAACAGAAAAATGATGTCTGAAATACACAAAACATCAATAAAAATATTATAAAAAAGTGATCAAAAAATAAATCTTAAAAAAGAAAAAACATGTAGATTAAAAATAGATTAAGAAAACAACAATCTTGGGAACCATGACATTTAGTTTAATCTTTGTGTATATTTTGCCACATTTATTATCTTTATATAGTTTTGATTGAACAAATTAACATAAGTAGACATCATTACACAAACTGTTAGATGCACCTGCAATCAAGCCTTCATAGTGCCTGCCTCCCCAAAGTGCAGATGATTTGAAGTACATATAATTATATTCATATTTTATGAGCATCTTATAAAAGAATTCAGTCATCTCATGGACTATAAATCACAGCTTTGCTTTAGGAACACACAGACAATCCCAAAATGGTAAGCTGAAATCATCATAAGGCAGTTCAGAAGCACTCACAGTTTTCTAACAACGGATTTCCATTATTTTATATTAATAAGATTCCTTAGTTTTTGAATACCTCTGCTCTTATCTATGTATACAATAGTCTGGTGAAGTGGATGGTATTAACTACCTAGAAAAATGAGAAAATGAAAATTCAAACATTAAGGTTCTTTTTGATTAGCATTGATGAGCATTTAATGTTCTTAATGTGTAGGGTCTCTTTCCAGCCATTTGACTACAGTCTCAAATAAACATTCACATAAATGTTGGTCACACAGAGGTCTTTTCTGTGTTACTGTGTTCCTACAAAGTATTTATTTAAAGATAAAGAAATGTGGATTTTAGCATTCCAGAAGATTTTATCCAAAAAGTTCTTTGACTTAAAGTGTACTTAAAAAGCAACACATTTTCCAATTATTAATTCAATCTCCCACATTTGGTCAGTAGTGTTTATATGAATTAGAAGGATTTAAACTAAATCTATGATTCCATTTTATTTTATAAGAAACAGAAAGGTATCACAAATGGTGAAAAATTAATGTGGCATGTAGCAAATTAGAAGAAAGCATAAAAAGAATTGAGGTGGAACCAAAGTATTAAACAAGGGCCACGTTTTGTGTGGAATGAGATTATCTTTCATCTGCTTCATCTTCCAGGCTTCTCCCTGCCATTTTCAATACTGAATGAGAACAAATCGAAAACCACTTCCTGAAGGCTCAGTGATAACAAACTTTAATGAGCTTCAACTTCTTTGTGAAATTAAGCTATTTTGAACTCCTCTCTGTAGCCTCCCCAAGATCCACCACACTGCTTCCTTGAGTGCTGCCTTCCAGCAAAGCTGAGAATGTTCACATGTCTTGAGGACTTGGCAGCTTTTCTCTTTAGTTCTTCCCATGGGAGAGTAATTCTTTGCCATTTGTTCTTGCAAATCATGGAAAGTGCAACTGCTGACTTCCAAATTCACAAGCCAAAGATGGGATGATCATTTTTCACATCTCTGATCTAAACCAAACATGTCTGATGCTGGCATAGCTATACCTTTCTCTCTCAGTATCTGCCAAGGATAGGGAAACATGAAGGGTGCTCTTTACTTAAAAAACTGTTTGGAAGTTTCACACATTTGTACAATGTATATCAGTCTCATCCAGCCACCACTACCTTCTATCTAGATAGTGCTCGATTGATACAGAAGACCTGGCCACAGCTGAGCACTTAGTGCTATTTATACTCAGCTCATTGACCAGTTACCAGTCTCTGCATTAACCACTACCCATGACAAAAAGGCTTGGCTGGCCAAAGTTGAAAGCAGCATATTCTTATGGACATAAACATAAATATTTGTAATTCAGTTTGATAGCATGACAATTTAGCAAAATAGCAACAATTCATTCACCCCTAAATCGTCTGATCTTCTTCGGACCAGGCTTATAGTAGTATCAGGTATGAATCTTTCTTATGAAGCAGATCCCGTATTCAATAAGAATCTAAATGCAATTGGTTTCCACCATAACTGCCTCACCTCTATCTTACCAGTTGGCCCATCTTGCAGCAGGTCAATTTTTAGCATTTAGGTTCCATCTCTGGTAAGACCACCAGTGTCTTTCTTTGCTCTCTCAGAGGTACACATGGCATATGTGGCACTCTGTGAGCTAGCCAACATGAAGAGTCTTTCTTGGATTAAAGATTAATTTTTCTCTGCCTTGCACTCGAAACAAATGGTGTTTGCATTGATAGGATATTACCATCTAGTTATGGTGGACAACGAAAGTATGGCAATAGCCTGTGTTATCCTGGGTGCCTTTTGGGCCTCCTTGACTCACAGCTAGGGACATCTATCTCAAGCCTGACACTGAGAATTTCATTTAACAATCCATATCTTCTGGGAGGAGTACTGTACACCCATGAAGAGTCATTCTGTTCAAATTACCATACATATACTTTTGAAATTAGCTTACAAAGAAGTGGATTTCCATAAGGCTTCTCCATGTATCCTTAGTTTTGGGTAAGCCACCTCCTACCCTCTCCTCTCCCCAATATCCAGATCCTCACTTCAATCTTTAACCCTTTGATCCTCTGTTAGTCTCTAATCTGTAATCCTTTAATGGGACCTCAATTCTACTATCCCCCCTATTTGAATCTTTCTTGAGTTGGATGATTGTGCATTTCCATCTCACTTTGACATCACCCTTCCCTTTGGCTAAGTCTTCCTCAATATCTCCTTTCATCATCCTCATCTCCCCTCCATGTTTTCAACTTTGTGCCTTTAGGAACACCGTCACCCAGTTGAAGTTGTTAAATGCACTTCTGTCTATACAAAAAAAAAAAAAAAGGCAAAGTCTGTCAGTTGAAGATTAGTTGAAATGGCTTTTTGAAAAGATTCAAATTCTAGATATATACAGAAGATTCAAATTTAAGATATACACAGAGAGCTTGCATTGTGTTTGTATTTAGAATTGCTTCAATTAAAAATAAAATAAAATTGATTTAATGATCATCAAAGTATGGTAATGAGCAATTGGGTTGTTTTTATGGTTGAGGTAAGCTTTAATTTACACTAAGTTCTATGTATGTGGAAAACATGGAGATATGTTCCCAATTTTTTAAGAAAATGAATTATTTAAATCATGTTTATTATAACCACAGAATTATTGTGCTGCCTACCTGATGCACAAAAGGAGACAAACCAACCTTTGAGGAATTGTTCTTATCCATATGTATGCAAATAGAAAACCATTAAAAAATTTCATGCCCTTGTTTTTATGACTAAAATATTTTAAGCATAACGAATTGTGGAAACATCACAACAGTCTATCAACAGCTGAATAAAAAATAGCAATACGTCCGTAATGTCATATGTCCTATTTATGCATGTACATATTGCATTTATATATATTATATATGGAATATTATTCAGCCTTTAAAATGAGATCCAGGGGTGAAGATGTACCCCAGTAGCACAGTGTCTGCTTTGAAATTGCAAGGCCCTAGGTTCAATCTCAAGCACTGCCAAAGTAAAAAAAAATTGGTCTTATAATTTCCAATACCATGGACAAAGCAAGAGAGGCTATGTAAAGAAATAAACCAGTTTTACACAGAAAAGAATGGCGTGATCTCACATACACAGAATCTAAAAAATAAAATGGAATACATGGAAACAACAAAAAAAGAAATGTGGGGTTTTAGACCCAGAGAAATATAGGGATAAAAAGACTATGAAGTTGCAGTTCTATAATACTAATACATCTAAATATCTAATATGAGGACCCCATGCAAAAAATTATAAGATGGCTGTGTTAATTTGCTTCCCCATAACCATATGTCTAGGCCTATGTATATCAAGATAAATATATTAAGGGTCACATTTTATATCCTGAACATGCAATTTAAAAAATAAATGAAAAATACATAAAAATTCCTGAGTATTCTTTTATGTTCTTTCTCCCTAAACATTCTCATTTGTCTCTTTCCTTCCAGTTGGTCCCTTTCCCTCCCCAAGTAATCCTTCTTCTGCTTTAATGTCTTTAAAATCATTTCATATTCTATAGACAAGAAGAATTTGTAATATTTGTCTTTCTAAGTCTGGCATGATTCTTTTTTTATTTTGGTAATTTACAGTACTATTTACTTTAAAAAGACATAATAGGCTTATAGAATCTTTCTTGTTGCCTGAATCTGTCCCTGAAATTTTTGTGTTGCATTTTAATGGCCAGTGTGACAGTATTGAGATGGGCCCTTTAGGAATTGGTTAAGTTTTAAAGACAGAGCTCTTGTGAAAGGGATCAAAGCTCTATAAAAGCTTAAAGAGGGGATTTATACTGTCTTCAGTTCTTGAAACCTTTTAAGAACAGAGCAATTCTCTGAATCTATCCCTTCTGACATGTAAACATCAGTCACAATATGCCCTCTTAGAAGTAGAGACCATAGGCCCACATCTGCTCTTACATTGGCCTTGGACTTTACCGACTCTAATAGCTCACAAAAATGAATTTTTTTTCATGAATTACTCATGGTGTGATATTTTGGTACTGCAACACAAACAGACTTAGATACTTCCTACCCAAGGTCAGGCACAGAAGCAGCTGGTGGTAGTCTAAGTGTCTAAGAGAGGAGCTTCTCAGACAAAAAGCCAATAGGACCAGGAGGCCTTGAGAAGGAATCAGGAAACGTGTTAGTAATTGACATCAGCAGTCAGATGACAATACCGAGAGATAATGCGAAAGTTTGTAAACATCCCTTCCTGCCACTACTAATTGAAGCATACAACCCAAAGGCAAGGGAAAGCAAAACAGATTATCCTGAATGTTCTTAGTTGTCTAACATACAGAATACTCTGAAATTGTTCTGAAGGTGTCCTAAAATTATCCTAAAATACATATTTGGCTGGCTAAAACTCAACTTTTGCCTGCATGTATAATGAGAATTAATGTACAAAGCATGCTAAATAAGAAAGTTGATGAAAGTTATTTTTATCACTATCATTACGTCCTCAGCTATAATCAAAATATTGATCAGACTACTAAATTTTTGCCATATAAGTTCTCTTCATTCCTTTCAAACTTCTGACAAAAAAGAAGGTTTACTTATTCTACATTTTGCTTGCTTTTCTGGAAGCTACGACTTGAGTGAATGGGATAATAGTGAGGGGAGATGGAGTACTGAGAAATTGACTGGCAAGTTGTTTGTGCACATCTCTTTCTGTCATAATATTCTACCAAACTCAGACTTCTTTTATCTTTACACTTCTTAATATATGTACTGCTAATTTGACCCTCTCTCTTTTGTTGTTTGCTTAAAATTCTTAATGATAGTAATACTACAAATTTCTCTCCAAGAAAAATAAAATTTTCTCTTCAAGAAATCAGTTCATTACCCTCTGTTGCATGAGGGAGCTTCATTAATGAGAGCTGAGTGATACATTAGTATTTTCTCTACCTCTTATTCAACTGTGTTCTGTAATCCTTAGATATTCCATTGTAGACGTGTCACTAGGTAGGCTGACTAGACCCCAGTGTATGATGGTGGGTACAATCACTTGACTCAATAGGCCTTAACATAAATGACAGAATGCATGGAATCCTATAGGAGAGCATGGGAGAGTGGGAAAGGGGGAGAGGGTATAAAGATAATTAAAATGTTTTGTATGAAATAAAAAAGTTCAATAAAAATATTATTCACTCTCATGATTCACTCTGATGAAAAATATAAAAATGAAACTTTGAAAATGGTACTTTCTATAATATATCCTTCTAGTTTAGCTTTTTAAATTTTTTTTAATTTTTATTTATTTTTGTATGTGTATGAATGTACTGTCTGCATGCAGGTTTGTGCACCCATGTTGTGCAATGCTACGGAGGTCAGAAGAGGGTCTCAGATTCCCCTGGAACTGGAGTTCTCCTGGAATTGGAGTTACAGATGGTTCTTAGCTGCCATGTGGGTGCTGAGGATCGAACCCGGGTCCTCTGCAAGAGCAATTGGTGCTCTTAACTGCTAGGCCATCTCTCCAGCCCCCCTAGTTTCATTTTTTAAAGTTGTTCTTTACCACAACGTTAATGCTTTTAGCTAATGCAGGACCAGATTTCTCCTGTGTACCTTTAGTAAGTAGCTCTCCTCATATGGCCAGATTGGATGCTCATTAAGTGTGGAAGATGTGGTATGGGCGTTTTGCAGGAGGAGGGCAAGCACATCAACAGGTTAAGAGGATACAAGGTACATGGCAGCAGAATTCTTTGTTAAACTGTGAAGAAAATGCATAACTTTGGAATAGCAAGTAATTTCACAAACACAACATTGAGAGCCACTTTTAGGCAACAGAAATTGTTGCAAATTTTGATGAATGTACTACTTCCCACACTTACTCAATTTCTTAATTGACAGAAATTTTAATCAGAATACAGTTAAGGTAGAAAAAAAATCATGAAACAAAATATGAAAAAATATTTTTCTCTTTAGAATAAAAATTAGCCATTTCTGACTCATTACAGTTAATAAGTAGGAGTATGAATATCAGTTGATTGAAAATCAGTGAGGCAAAACTGGCTTTATTGAAGTCTGTGCTATTGAATCAAGCAAAGTTAATCACAACTAAACTCAGCATCTAAAAACAGCCCATTGTGACTATGTACAAATTCAGAATCCTTCCAACTTTCTCAAGATCCAATCATGATAAATGATTAGGGACCTAGTCTTGAAAACAGTGGTGAGACATCAATAACTTGATTACAATGAGGCAGCACTTCTAGATCATCCCAGTGGCAAGAACTTAACTTGGAGTACTCAGAGGACTGGGAGAGGGATGACTAAAACTAAGATGTGAGAAAAGGCCTTATAGGAATCTATTATCGTAGAGATTCCACACATCCTTTTAAATATGGAACAGTTCTATATAGGGAGATCATGATTTTCCCTGATGCTGTTGATAACAACAACAACACAATAATGCAGAGTGTCAGGTATGGGATACCACCTTTTAAGCTGGGCATGGGGAATGTTCCCATAGAACCCCCCAATCAAAAGGGGCTGCTGCCGTTGCTCTTGGTTATCCACCAGAAGATGGGGATAAGACCCCATTGCTGAAGATACCACACATTTGGGTCACAGGTCATAGAGAATTCAAGCTGATACTGATTTGCAAGCTTTCTCCTTATTGACTTCAAAGTCCTGAATGAGAAAAGTTATACTCAACTGTGAATGCTCCAAGCTACTATGGCAGCCAATCGGAAGAATTATGCTAATTAGTGGATAGTGGCATGAATGCTAGGAAGGTATCAAACTACTTTCTGATCAGCTTTAAGGCACACTCATGCCTGCATAGTGCTGTGGTGTGGGGGAGTAAGAGACCCTAGGGGACAACATGCTACTATTATTGTTTACAATGCACATATTTTCACACTGCCTTCTAAATACTTATCTCTAGACCCACAGATTAGTGGAACTCTGAACCTTTCTCAAAGAAGGTGTTTTTTTGTTTTTCTGCAGCAGACAGTCATTAATAAAGAGAAGCACAGCTAACCAGAATTCAGAGAATGAGTAACTATAGAATTCTCAGCTCTAGTGAGATGTCTATAAGCATACCAACTCACCATATGGCTCAGGAAACACTGTGGAAGAGGTGGTAGAAGTAGGTTAAGAGTCAGAAGTTGGGGAGAAATGCTGTAAGCTAGTGGCTTCTGAACACAACAGGAATATTGCACTCATGAACTCCCAGTAGCTGTTGCTGTCTGCACAAGAATTTCACAAGACAAAGGCAGTAAAACAGGAGGGGCTTACAATGGCCTACCCCTAATAAGGAGCTCAGCAGCTGACAGCTGCTGAGTATGGGGAGACAGGTTCTTCAGGGAAGTGGCTCTTCTCAGTTTGCCCATGGCTTAGTGGATGGTCCTACACCCACGTACATAAGTACAGTATTGATTGGACTCACTGGGCTTTGAAAAGAGGACTTGAAATTGGCAGGAGGCCAGGGAGGGACTGGGTATAATTGCAAATGGAAATGAAAGTGTGACATGTTCAAAATACATTATGTACATGAATGAAATTCTCAAAGAATCAATTTAAAAAAATCATAGAGTAGAAGATTCTGTTAAGTTTAGAAGAATGACCAAGACCACAAGATACCACTATGAGGTTAGAAAAGGAGAAATTTAATAGGGACCCATGCGCTGTCGGGGTGTCCTCATGGGAGCATGGAGGAGTGCTGCTTGCTGGCTTGCTCCTCTGGCCCATGCCCAGCCTGCTTTCTTATACTGTACACAACAACCTGCCCAGGGGTGGCACCACCCATAGTGGGCTGGGCCCTTCCACATTGCTCAACAATCAAGAAATATACACCACAGATGTGGCCACAAGCCAGACCAATGGAGCCAATTCCCTGAGACTCCCTCAACCCAGGCATGTCAAGTTGACACTAAAGCTATCTACCACACAGCCCATAGCCACCTCAGAGCCAAGACTCTTCATGGATTCCAGGGGAAATAAAATTCTACAAGCTCGTGACACCCAGAAAGGGTGTCAGGATGCATAAGACCCGTGAACACTCAAGCAGCCAAAACCCAGGATGGAAATGGGGAAATGGGCAGCAGACTCCAATCTTGGCTGAAGAAATACCAGCAGCTGATTACTGTGTGTGAGGAAGAGCTGATCTTAAAGCAAGGGACTCTGGATAGGCTGACAAGACCTCAGGGGCTGAACTTGCACTGAGAAACATCTGGGACACTAACCTGACACAATAGGCCTTAACACAAATGACAAGAGTGTATGAATTCCAGTAGGGAAGGCTGTAAGAGGTGCCAATAGGAAAGGGGGTATAAAGGTGGTTAAGACTGATTGAGCTGTTCTGTATGAAATACACAAAAATCCAATAATTAATATAATATAATATAATGTCAGAAACGAGAGTAAGGAGGTTACTGAAAAACTAGGGTGGGTTAGTTTCTCTTCGCTGGAATGCTGTCTGCCATGTTGCTGGTCAGCAGCGACTCCATCTTGGGGTCTAGTTCCACCTAACTTTCCAGCTTTTTGTTAAGTATAGGAAGTGGTGCTTTGCTTCTGTAGCTGCTGGATTTAGTAGTTGAGCAGATTCCCCTGGAGTCCATGAAATGTGGGGTCTGAGGTGCCTAGGGTCTGGTAAGGAATAGAAGTTGGACAAGTTAGTAGAAATTGATTAAAGGTTTTGTGTGTGGTTTTGTATGTATTTTAGCAGTCAAGGGCTAAAAGCAAAAGAAGAAAAGTTCTCATTAGGGGGCCCAGTAGGGGTAAAGGTCAGGGCCAAATAGATCTGAAGAGATCCCAGGAGATAGAAGTTGTTCCTGTTTCAAATTGATTGGCTAGGTTTTGAAAGATTTTTTTTTATCTCTAGTTCTACTTATCCTTACTGATTTACACAGTAGCAGCATTCTTCATTTAGGAAAAGGCAGGTTCTCCCTTGTTCTATTGTAATGAGGTCCAAGGCCTCTCAGGTTTTGAAGACCCACTGATGCCCGAGAGGTGAGTTGTTGGAGTAGGCTGGGAGCCTTAAATGATCCATTTAGGACATTTAGGTCCCCAGGAAGTTGCTGACAAGAGATACGACTATGTCCTAATCCTCCAATGGCTAATCCCATAGCTGCTATGGAGGCGGGGAGGCTGACTAGCACTGTGAGTGGTAGGAAGATGCTCTATTTTTGCAAATGGTGCTGGGGTAATAAAAAGGATGTTACTTCATCTTCTGTATAGAGAGTAATGTTTGGGACTGGGGTGACCGGAACACAGGGGCCAGGATGTTGCCTTGGAGAGATATAGACATATAGAGGGGAATTGCTCCAAAAATACATTACAGCTGGAAGGATGTGATTGTTTGAGTCTATAGTGGTTTTTATTTTATTTTTTTTCAATTATGACAATGTTTATTGATAGATACAAGTATATAAAATGAACAAGATTTGATAGATTAAGTAGACTTAATTTCAATACTATAATAAGGGAACAATTCAAATTCTCACCATTTGTTTCACACCCACAAAAACCACTTCAAGGACATTAACGATCTCTCATATCTGATCAGTTTTGTGCAAGTAAACCATGTTTCTTTTTAAAAAGGCTTGTGCACTTTCCCAGGCTCAAGGATACTGAAATCTAGCACATAGAGCCCATTACTAGAGGTAGAAATACAAGCAATATATTATTACGGCAACAGCGATCAATTACAGTTAAGGATTTTCTGTAACAACCAAATGGATAGTCTAATATTGCAACAACTCAAGTATTACTGAGCTAAGTGCATTTCTACAGTATTCAGTGTTGCTATTCAGTTTTCTAACTTTAAGCAGCCTATGATAACTGGCAGCAAAGAAGGTCCTTGTAATAGACTGCCTCTGCTTGGGAACTTATGATGTAATTATTGTGTGCTGCTAATATACTATCTCAACATTAAAGATACTCCTAAAATATTTGATGGTAGACTATGATTAAGACATTACACTACAAAAATAACATTATGCAGAGGGAAACTCTTACTGACGTGCTTCTGCTTTAAATATTGTTCCCCCAAATGAAGTCCAGTAAGCATGCATCCTGTCTTGATCCCCCTGCATTGGCCTCCATGATACAGCCGAGGTAATCCAACAATGGCAGTCCATATTCTGAGTAGGCTGAATTCCCATTAGCTGCTTAGTTCACAAGCTGGTTATCTCAGCAATCCTCAGCCCACATTGGAAGGCTAAAAAGTAAAATAGCTGTATCTCATGTCTTTGAGGAGTGCCAAAAGCAGTGGCATCCACAGAGCATATGCACCTGCCTGTAAGAATTGAAGACAGGCGAAACAATGGTGCTCTCTTTTTTTTTCTTTTTGTCTCAAGTTTTGTGTCTGCATTACAGTTTCTCTGGTCTCTTGATTATTTATTTCTGGTTGTACTTTCCTTCTGGATGCTTAAGGCCATACAGATAGCCCAGATTAACCAAGGTTTTGTTTTGTTGAGGTCGGTTGAGGATCTGGTATTGAGGGGTCTCTCAGGCTTTGGGGGAGGTGGGAGCTCCTTGCTTCTTTCAGCTCCTCATCCACGAGTTCCATCCACATGTGGACAAAATCAAGTCTTGCTAGACCAGGCTTCCTTTTCTGAAGGATGAGCAGACTTTCCTCTTTATAGACTGGACATTGGCTGAAGTCCCCTTAGTGGCTCTCCAAGACCTCCCTGAACAGGAAGAATGGTGACCCACCTCTGCAGGACTTTTCAAGAGATGCCCCCACGTATAATTCCCTAAGACTTGGTTGGCCTCTGAGGGCAAGGAACAAAGTTGTCCCCCAGGTCCCTCAGCCAAATTGGCAGGGGCTTCAGATATGGTCGTTAAGCACCCAGAAAGGCTAAGTTTCACCAGCCTGTTACATTGCACCTATATTAACACTGTATCCTTTGGAAACACACTGTATGTTATTTCCATTGCATATTTCTTGATTCACAGCTTTCCATTTTAATCCTATATTACTCTAAAATATGCACATTTACCCTCCATCATATACAAAAAGTCCAAGGTCTGAAAATACATGTTAGGTCAGCTCTAGAACCTGTGTAGGGATTCCCAATACAAGAGTGCAGTTGTCTTTAGATCATGAGGAATATAATATTAACATTGCTCATTTTGTCTGACACCTAGGTACTTGGGACTAACATCCACAGATGAGGGATACCATTCATCTTTTGTTTTTCTGGGACTGTGTTACTTCATTTAGCATAAAATCTTCTAGTTCCATCCATTTACCTGCAACTTTCATGATGCCATCTTTGTTTTTTTTTCTTTTCTTCTTTTCTTTCTTTTTTTTTTTTTTTATAAAAGAAAGAGTTTATTTGAGCTTACGATTGATGATTCCAGGGAATTAGAGTCCATTGGTAGTGGGAAGCATAGTGGCTGGGAGGGTCACATCACGCAATGAGCACAGGAAGCAGAGAGAGACAGACCGGAGACTGAAAGGCTTGTTAAACTCACTAAGCCCGCTCCCATGACGTACTTCCTCCAGCACGGCCACACCTTCTAAGACCTCCAAGAGCAGTGCCACCAACTGGAGACAAAATGTCTGAATACTTAAAGCCTATGGGGGACACTATCATTCAAATTACCACATTCCACTCCCTGGCCCCCATAGGCTCCTTACCATATAAAATGCAAAATGGATTTAGACCAACCTTAAAAGTCCCCATAGTCTTTACCAGTCTCAATTCTATTCAAAAGTCTGCAGTCCAAAGTCCCTTCTGAGACCCAGGCCAATCTCTTAACTGTAAGCTCCTGTAAAATCAAAAGACAAATTACATACTCCCAACATACAGTGGAACTGAATACACATTCCCATTCCAAAAGGGAGGAACAGAGGCATAGTGAGGAAACGCTGGACCACAACAAGACTGAAAACCAGCAGGGCAAGCACCAAGTCCAGCAGCTCCATGTGTGACTTCTGGGACTTTGCTTCCAAAGGGCTTAGATGGCTCAGCTCTTCCAGCTTTGCTTGCAACATACATCTCTTTCTTAGGCTGGTACCACTCCCTGTATGCAGCTCTCTTTGGCAAATATCTCGCGGCTCTAGCATCTTGAATGTCTTCTTGGGGTCTCCGCTGCCAACCAGGCTTCACATTCACAGCTTCACGCAATGGCCTATCAGGGCCTTCTTTATTCAGGGACACCCCTGCTGCACTCTGCCTGACCTTGACAGCTCTCTGAAACTGTGGAGGAAGAACTGAAGACCCCTTCACTCTTTCAAACACTTCATGCCTCTAAAGCTAGCACCATGTGAATGAAATTGCCAAGTTTGGCTGCAAGTTCAGGATGGACTCTCTCTACTTTAACAACATTTGCAAATTTTCTCTGCCCTGGACTTGTTGGAGTAGAAAACACTTTCAGTATTTTGCTTTCAAAAATTGGAGGCTTAGCTGGGTGTGGTCTTGCCCTGAAGGTACTGATTCTCTTCTTTACATGTAAATCTCGAGGCCTCTCCTTAATCACCTTAATCTCACCTTTCCCATTGTTTACTTGTAAATAGCTAGGCCTCTCCTTCATCACTTTAGTCTCCTTATCAAAAGGAAGCTCTCCTTCACATGCCTTGGCCCCACCTTTAATCTTCCTAGTGCAGTTTTCAGATCCAAACTGTACATTCTGCATTTCTTTCTGCCCTATCTGCTCCTCTTCACTGTAGATCTGCACAATATTCATCATCAATAGCCACACCACCATTTCTACATTGGGCTGTCTTGAAATATCCTCCACCAAAGATATTAGTCCATTGCTTTCAACTTAGCATCAGGCAAGCATTTGGGCTGTGGGCGAACTGCTGCCATACTCTTTATCAAAATATCCCAGTTGCTGCCTAAGTCTTTATTTTCCTCTGGAACTACATTCTTTGCAGCCATGCTTTCTTCCAGGCTTCTACTAGAATGGCCCCTTAAGCTTTGCTTACAGTAGTCAACAGCTTTTCTAGCCCAAAGTTCCAAAGTCTTCAACATTTCACCAAACATCCATATGGTAAGGTTCTTCACAGCCAACAGCCCACTCTCTAGTAACAAATAACTGTATTAGTCACTTTTCTGTTGCTGTGATAAAACCACCATGAGCAAGGGAACTTATGAAAGGAAGAGTTTATTTGAGCTTAAGATTGATGGTTCCAGGGAATTAGAGTCCATTGTGGTGGGAAGCATGGTGTCTGGGGCTGAAGCAGCAAGCCGAGGGTCACATCTCACAATGAGCACAGGAAGCAGAGAGAGCAACGCCATCTTTATTTACCACTGCATAGTACTCCATTATGTAGATGTACCACATTTTCTGTATCCACTCATTAGTTGAGGGACATCTGGGTTGGTTCTAGCTCTTTGCTCTTATGAATGCAATAAACATGGCTGTACATGAATCTTTGCTGTAGGAAGAGTCTGATGGATATATACCCAGAAGTGGTATGGCTGGGTCAAGTGGTAGGCTCATTTTGAGTCTTTTAAGGGTTCTCCATATTGCTTTCCATAGTGGTTGTACAAGTTTGCATTCCCATCAGCAGTGTTCCACTTTCCCCACTCCATCTCCAACATTTGGTATCATTTGTTTTCTTGATCCTAGGCAGCCTTATCAGAGTGAAATGGCTCGAAGACTTTAGCCTGGTGTGCTGGATAGCTTTAGTGTCAACTTGACACACCTGGGTTGAAGGAGCCTCAATTGGGGAATTGGCTCCATTGGACTGGCCCGTGGTCATGTCTGTGGAGTATTGTCTTGATTGTTGAGCAATGTGGGAGGGCCCAGCCCACTATGGGTGGTTCCACCTGGGGCAGCTTGTTCTGTACAAGAGGTCAGGATGGGCATGGGCCAGGGGAACAAGCCAGTGAACAGCATTCCTCCATGGCCTGTGCTTCAGCTCCTGCCTCCAGGTTCCTGCCCTGAGTTCCCACCTTGGGCTCTCTAAGTGATGAACTGTGAGATGTAAGCTGAATAAACCCTTTCCTCCCCAAGTTGGTGTGGGTCAGAGTGTTTTGTCACAGCAATGGAAGAAAAACTAGGACAGAAATTGTTACCAAGAGTGGGGTATTGCTGTGACAGACCTGACCTTGGTGTTATAGGGAAGGACTGTGGAGGCGTTTGGAACTTTGGGCTGGGAAGATCATTGAATGCCTAAAGATTGTTGCTGTGGAGCTTGGAGCAGTTTTGCTGAAGGATTTGTAGAAGATTGAGGCCTGGCTTGTGAAGTTTCTAGTTCCAAAGGGGAGCAGAGATCATCAGGACTGTTTAATCTGTGGGTTCTGGTCAGCTGGGGCTGAAGAATTAGCTGCAAGTAACAAGAGACCAGAACCTGAAGGGAACCCTTTGCTTTACTGGAACAATTGGTGCTGGTTAGCTGGGACTGAAAAATCAGCTGTCAGTAAGAGACCAGCATCACTGTGGTGAAATCTTCTGGGAAGAATTTCTTCAGGGTCAGCACACAGAAGCTTTATTCCAGAAGGGGCCTGAGCCTCCATCTCAAGGCAGAAGCAGGACTTGGTAGTGTGTAAGAGTCTCCTATATGGTTCTGGTGTTGAAATTTGAGGAGGTCCCAGAGAGCAGCCGAGGCTTGGCACTGTGAGAGGTCAGGAAAGACCATTTGGTGGAAGCGCACCTCGGTTGCAGTGAAGACCCCAGGATTGCAGGGGTCATTGGAGAGAAGCTGAGGCTTTGCACCAGGAGAGGTCAGAAGAGACCATTGGTGAAGTTGCTGCCTCAGTTTCAGTGGTGACCCCAGCTTTTTGGAGATGCCAGGACCAGGTGATGACCACCAAGAGCAGCGGCAAGTGTGAAATGGAGTCGGCCTGGGCCTTCGAGGTGAGCTGTGTGTGCCACAGACGGCAGAGTTGGAGAGGGGGATCTGCTGAAACCCTTTGGAGCCCAGAAGATCATGAGTGAATCCCAGGTGTCCAGCCTTGAGCTACTTTGCTGGACTGAGGTTGTGTTTGAGTGTGCCTCATTCTTCCCTTTGAAATAAGACAGTACTTGTTTTGGATTTTACAGCAGCCCACAGTTAAGAGACTTTTAATAGACTGAACTTTTAAGTGTTTGGACATTTTAAGGACTGTGGGGCTTTTAAGGTTGTACTGTCTTAGGTTGTGATTAATGTTAACATCATACTTTGGGGATAAGAACTGGAAAGGTGGTGGTTTAACAGTGATGTGTTTTGTGTGTCAAGTTGACAAGGGGTCAATTGTGCTGAATAGCTTTAGTGTCAACTTGACATACCTGGGTTAAAGGAGCCTCAATTGGGGAATTGGCTCCATTGGACTGGCCTGTGGCCACGTCTGTGGAGTATTATCTTGATCGTTGAGCAATGTGGGAGGGCCCAGTCCACTATGGGTGGTGCCATCCTGGGCAGGTTGTTGTGTACTGTATAAGAGGTCAGGCTGGACATGGGCCAGGGGAGCAAGCCAGTGAACAGCATTCCTCCATGGCATGTGCTTCAGCTCCTGCCTCCAGGTTCCTGCCCTGCATTGCTGCCCTGCGTTCCTGCCTTTGGCTCCCTGAGTGATTAATTGTGACCCAGGAGATGTAAGCTGAATAAACCCTTTCCTCCCCAAGTTGGTGTTGGTCACAGTGTTTTGTCACAGCAATGGAAGAAAAACTAGGACACCTGGGTTTCATAGAGGTTGCTGCTGGGCCACAGCAGAAAACGGGTGCAGGTATAGGCTGGTGGGCAGGCTGGCCAGCCAGCTAGGAACAGAGAACCCTGGGAGGTGAGGCATGCAGACTTTAGCCTGCGTTGTTGATTGTAGAGTTTTTAAAAGATTCAGGCCAGCCATGGGAGATCTCTTTACTGCAGCAGCCAACATGTTCTGAGGGTGAAAGGGAGATTGACATGTAGGATAAGGGGTGCCATGAGCAAGGTGTGCTCAAAATGGAGTAAATGTTAAACAGAGGAACAGCTGTGATTAAGGGTCTTGGGGGGCACAGAGCAAGCAGGCAGTAAGGTTCGTTGTCCTGCATTGGTTAAGTAAGAACACTGTGGAGTTAAAGATAGAAACTCATGATGAGATTGTAAAAGAGAGACTGTAGGTTGTGCTGGAGATTGTAGTGCTTTTGTTCTATGTCTTGGCTTGTTTAAATGGAGTTATTTTTGGGACTTCAGGGGGAGCCATCTGGAGTGACCTAAAAATCTTTCTCTTCTTGCTGTTGAGCTTTCAGAGTCCCATAAACACACCACCCCTCCCACTCCATCTGCCCATTTTTGGCCACAGGGATCATTGATGTTGAAAGTAACAACTTTGTGATTATTTTCTTGGGCAGGCCTGAGTTGCCAGGGTGAAACATACCTGTGTTTGGAATAGTGATAGCAACATTTCTGTGAGAGGCATCCTCTCCAATCCTTACCCTCTCTGCAGGTAGAGCTAATCTGATCATGGAGGAAGAAAAGATATGCAGCCAATGGATAAGGATATTCCACTTTATGACAGGAGTATATGCAGCTTCCATAAAGGGAAGGTTATGTATGTAGATGAGGCACAGTTGGAGATGGGACAAGAGGCAGAATTGAGGAGCCTTTTCTATTTGCCTGTACCAAGAGCATCTAATCACCAGGCACAAGAAGCGGACACACAGGTTGAGGGGGGAGAGAGAGAGAGAGAGAGAGAGAGAGAGAGAGAGAGAGAGAGAGAATCCCAGCAACACAGCATGTCATCCAGCACCTGAGGGAAGAGCAGAGTGGGAAATTCTGAGTTTTACAGGGCCAGTTGGGAGGGGGGTCCTTACCGGAATTGTCCTGGGGTCAGGCTGTTCCAGCAGTTGTGGAGAGGCACAGGCTTTGCCCAGTGTCTGGCGTCACCACACCTGAAGCAGGATCCTGGTGTCTGTCATGACAGCCCTGGGGTCTCCGTTGGAGGAAGCCCAAGAACTGCAGCCATGAGGTGGGCCTTTTGGGGGGTCCCACTGCTGTGTCGGTCCAACCCTGCTCCTCTCTGCAGTTACAAAGCCTTAAGTGCTGCTTCCAAAAGGTTCCCCTTTTCAGGGGCCCTTTTCAAGCTGCTTGAGGTTTTTATGAGTATCTGGGATTGATTGAGATATGCAGTGGAAGGTAAAGAGCAGAATGACCTCTAGGGAATTAGGATCCAGGCAGGTATGTGAAAGGAGGCCAAGCCTCCAAGAATCTCTGTGGGGTTTTCAGCAGGGCCCTGAGTAATGGTGTACAGTTTGCCAAAAGTAACTATCTTGTGAGTAGCCCATGGAATCCCACCAGGAGACAGACAACCGCCATCCTATTCCTTGCTATTCTGCCAGAGGAAGGGAGATCAGGCTCACCAGTAATGGAGGGGAGGAACTTGGTATATCCAATTGTGCTTTTCTCTTGGGACTGCTGTTGCCTTCACAGGGTGGGTAAGGTCTATTACAAGAATCTCATCAGCGTGGGCCTGGACAGAGACCCAGACAGTTTGTTCTCATTGGGAGTCAAAGTAGTGGAAAGAATAGCATAGATATTATGCCAAGTAAAGTCACCATAGGTTTGGGTAAGTTAATGAAATTCTTTAGTGTAGCAGACCAGATCAGTACAGAAGTAACCCAAGCACTGTTCAGTTTGGGAGAAATAAGATATAGTAAACTGGGCTGTGGCTGGTGTAGGTAGGTCTGAGCTGTGTTACAGTAACAAATTAAATAGTGAGGCTTAACATCACCTTGAAGTTCCACCAGTTGCAGGCAAGAGACCGGCAAGAGGAGTGATGGTGACAGTTTTGTGAAACCCTGTTTCCCATTTTTGAAAAGAGGCTCATCCATGAGAAGTCCCACCAGGAAAGCCAAGACAAGGAGGGAGGTTAGGATGGACAAGGCAAGCTACAGGAGGAAAAGAGAAAAAGGCATGGAATGGGCGGAAGTGGCCCGAATACCTATGAGCTGAGTTGAGGGGTGTCTTCTGTGGCTCAGGACAGTAGGAAGGGAGTGAGGCCCAAGGCATACAGAAGGCACCTTTGTCAAGAACCAGGAGCCCACTGGGGTGGAGGGGAGTAGCTTGGTGTACTGGCACAGCTTCGGAGAGAGACAGCAAAGCTGAGATCAGTCCCGCCCAAGTGAGGCACTTAGGGGAGGAGGAACAAAGCACAACAGAAGGAGGAGGTCTGTCACTGGCCGGTGGTCTGAGACAGAGGCCGTGGGCAGCAGCCCAGAGGTCAGATCAAGGAAGGAGGGCCGGAGGCCCAGGTTTCTGCACCAGATGTTAGGTTGGGGAAAATGACCAAGACCATGAGAGACTACTCTGAAGCTAGAAAATGAGAAATTTAATAGGAGGTATGAGCTGATTGGCTATTCTCAGGAGAGAGAGAGCCACGCTTCTGTCACAGAAGACTGGGTTTTATAAGATTTTTGTAGGTAGGGTGAGGTGTCAAAGGCAGGTGCCTCCTCATGGAGGGTGGTTTCAGTTAGCTGTTTACGGGGGGGGGGGTTAAGTTAGGAGTTTCCCAGTTTTTCAGTTGGCTGTGATGGGAAATTGCGGTTGCATTGTTAAAAACAGGAGTCAGGAGGTTACTGAGAAACTAAGTTGGTTCAGTTTCTGTTTCCCTCAATGCTGCCTGGAAGATTATGGTCACCATGCTGTTGGTCAGCCCTGAGTCCATCTTGGGGTCCAGTTCAGCCTAACAGCTGCCATCACGAGGCATAGTATTTTTATGAAGGAGGAAGACAGTACTGTATATAACTGTGAAGATGTTTCTTATGAGAAATTAGGTTACTTTAAAAAATCTATTTGCAGTGTAGAAATTTGCTCATGCCATTTTCCAAACTTATACCACCTGTGTAGTTTCATAATAGTTTTTTAAAGTAAATGGATCTTGGTATGTATGAAGCAAAAACAGTTCAACTCTCTTTTTCAGGTGAATGTTAAGCATTCTGCCAGGAGGCCTCCTTAGAAGAAGACTGAAATTTTTATTGAATTTTTTGTGCTTCATACATAATTTTTCAGTCAGTCTTAATCAACATTATATCTGCTTTTCCCTTGGAACCCCCTCCCCACCCTGGAGTTCACACCTTCCATCATTCCTGCTAGAGCCCACTGTGCCAAATTACTCTCCCCTCTCACTCCTCGGTGCCAGCTCCTCCCCTGAGCTCTAGTCGCCTATCCAGAGCTTCTTTTCTAAAGAAGGCCAGGTCTTCCTCATCCAACCACCATCTGCTGCCAGCATTTCCTTAGCCAAGGTTGGGCTCTGCTTCCCATTTCTACAGTTCTGCCGGGGTTTTGTCCACCTGAGCTTGCATGCGTCCTGTGTGTGCTGATACCAATGCTCTAGGTTCACATGAACAGGGTCGCAGGAGCTTGTAAGATTCATTTGTTTGGTCTTGCATCACCTCCCTGGCTCTTACAATCTTTTCACCCCCTCTTCTGCAATGTTCTCTCAGCCCTGGGTGGGTCAATATGAATATAGGCAGCCTGTCCATGGAACCACACTCTGTAGACTCCTAATCTTCACCATTTGGTCATTCAGGCCCTTTTGGGTTCCGGGTCTCCTGTTGCATGAAGAAGCTTCCTTAAGGAGATTTAAGAAGTAGTTAATGACTTCTTGGGACCTTGTTCTTTGAATATAGGACATCAGTGAAGTAGCAACACTTCTATCTTGGGGAAAATCAATGGATAAACAATTGGACCGAAAGCCCACTCAGTGTAATGAAATCACATGTAGTGTTAATTTAGCCAGATGCTCACATCTGGAGAGGTCATAGATCTTAGACACTTCCACAAGATAGGCACATCCCTAGGCTAAGGTAACATTTTACTAACTACAGAAGAAGTATCCTTATATTTACAGGCAGATATCCCAGACACCACTCAGAAAATAAGCTTCGTTTGCTCTAGATGAGAATAGTACAGAGTCCCACAACTGAACACACACAGACATGGTCTGTTAATGGTTCATGCTGAGGTGACACATCTACAATGCAACATCTACACACAAAGTGCAATTTTAGAGGCATTCTTTCTCTTGTGAATACTAATCAGCAGCCCTTTAATAGTATTCATCATGAAGTGACATACAGTATCTTCGACTTAGTCTTATCTTTCACAATGGAGTGAGTTATTTGAAAACAAGACGAACTCTGAATTTCTTTCAGTTAATTCAGAATACCCAGAATATTGCACATGTTATTTAATATTAAAAGTGTTAATATAACTAATGGGAAACATTATAAACAATGCACTTTCTAATTCCCAAACATTCAAGCTGCTTGGGAAAAGGAATCATAGAACAAGGTTTTTAAGAGTGGTTGAAAATTCATTGATACGATGACTTAGTTCATTCCTACTGCTAAAACAAAACACTATACTTATAAAAACAAGAATTTTATTCCTCATAGCTCTGGGGACAAGCATCTTCAAAGTCAAGGAACCAGATCCTTTAATGCCTAGAGAGGCTATGCCTCTAGGCTGTGTGCTCACGTGTCGGAAGGGTTCACATTGGACATCCCTTGTATTCTCATATAGCAGAGGAACTGCAAGTGGAAAGTGGGGGGCTTCCTGTACTTCTTTTACAAAGTCAATAATCTCAATTGTGAAGGAATGGTCTTCATGAAGAAACCATCTGCAGCCCCATGTATTAATAATGGATTGGTGATAAATTTTCAACATACTACTCTTGGAGGGATATAGACATTCTACCATTAGCAGAAAGTTTGGGAGCTTATGTGGTGTGTCAGTCATTGATGTGGTTGAGAGGTTATGTATTGAAATATTACATGGGCTTATAATTATATATATGATTAATGACAATCATTGTATCTCTCACAGTGCCTTGAATTTTAATTTTTCACATGACATTTATTTGTTTATTTACTTATTTATATGCTGGGCACCATCATAAGTACTTATAAAAACAAGACATGAATCCTGAGTGACCAGACTTTGAAGTGTACATATATATATGCATATCAATAAATATTCCATTTATTACCATTAATGGAGTATTAAGGCTATAGTTATAGAAGAATTGTATTTAGACATTTTAGATTAAACTCTTCCTATTTGTATATATAAGTATTGCTTGACTCATCCTGGAACTTTTGGATCACAAATGCTTTAATTCAGTACTCTTTGGGGTCTCATACATTTTTCCTTCACATTTGCCATTGATGAAAAACATCTACTTAACCAAAGTATTACATAATGTTATCTGTCTGAAAATTGACATATTCTTTAATATCTTATTAACAACAGCACAGGATAGGCAGACAGGACACATCTAGATTGTAGTTCTTTCATGGAGCTTGTTTTGTGCATGGGAAAAATTATATCTGCTGAGAAGGGATGTTTCTTTTTTGAGAATCAGTTCAGTTTCATTTTTCTAATTTTTTTTTAAAAAGCATGTTCACCATTTATTACATTTTCCCATCCTTAACATATTTTCCACAGCCCTCGCATCTATTTTTCTCCACTGTGAAGACTGCAGCTGACTCAGATGTCCGTGGTGCCATTCTGCTCTGATTGCCATTGCTGCAGACTTCACTTCATAGCACTTTTTCTTTTCTTTTCACTTTGGTGTCTCATGCCTCTGTTTACTTTTACTCTTATCTTTTATCTTTGATGTAGAGCCCATGCTTTCCTTGAATTATTTTAGTAATAAAACCATTCCATTAATTTTACATGTTTAAGTCATGCTCCCCTTTCTGTTGTTACCTGTATATAATGTGCAGAACTATGAAATATTTCATCCACTTAAAATTGCTTTAAAAGAGAAGACCCATTCTCTTCTCTGTCTAGAAATATGGTGCATACAATGTTTCAGGCTTTTCTACTATCCATTTAAGTTCAAAAGTTGAATTAATCCCTCCATCCCTATCTTGGAAATTTGTATCTGCTTATATACTGAGCCAAATAACCCCTCTATCTACAGACCTATCCCCTTTACTGTCAGGATCTAACCCATAGCAGAAAGTTAAAAAATAATGTTACTTATCTTTGTTCAAATATAATGTCATAAACCATTTTAAAGTAAATCATGAGTTATATATGGTAATTAATAAGTATTTTAAGATCAGTTAACTTTTCAAAGTGTTTTCTTTTGCTAAAATGAGGATAATTACTCTTATCATAGATACTAGCTGAATGAATTGAATTCATGCTTATAATGCATCTATCCACAAATTGCTATAAGACATACATTTAAATTTTCATTTATTTTTATTAAGCCCCTCCCTTTTTTTGTCTTTTTGAGGCAGGGTGTTCCTGTAGCCCCAGCTGGCCTGGAACTTGCTATGTAGACCAGGCCAGTCTGGAACTCTTATAGATAGGCCAGCCACTGCCTCCAGAGTGCTGGGATTAAGGATGTGCACGACCAAGCCAGATGATTTTTATTAATCTTATTATCTTGTCTTAGATACTTTTCTGTTGTTGTGATAAACACCATGATCAAGGGAATTTATAAAAGGAAGAATTAATTTAGCTTATGGGTCCAAAGAGGCAAAATTCATCATGGTGGGGGCCATCGCAGTAGAAGTGGTTAGAACAGAAGCTAAGCACCCACATCTTCCAGCAGTGAGTGCTTGAAGCAAAGTGCAACTGGAAATCCACCAAGGCTTAAGAACTCTCAGTGACATGCTTCCTCCAGCATGGCCACACCTTCTAAGATCTCCCAAAACAGCGCCACCAAATGGGAACAAAATGTTCAAATACTTGGAGCCTATGAGGGACATTCTCATTCAAACAATCATATAGCTAATATTTAATTATATAAGTTACAGAATGGCTTTACAAAATTAGATATCAATGAAAACTCTCTTCAATTTTATAATTATAATGATATTGACATTGCACTTAACTGCTACATAATTATAAATAAATGTTTCCGTCCCTCTATTTCCTGAATAAGTACTGCTTTTACTGAAAATGGAGAAGGATAACTATATTGCTACAATAAACTCAGAGATTCCAAAAGCAAGTTAAAATGCATTATTATTCTTAGGATTTTAATATTATATCATGTTAGATCCTGATTATGATGATACCCATGAAATAATATACTTGAAGAAAGTATACTTGTATCTGTTTGGTAGAAAAAAAAATAACTCCACTGCACAGGACATGGGGTTTGATGCAGTGTATTTCACACCCAGAATGACACTTAATGATATTTTAAAGTTCCATTAGCTGCTGGGTTATAAGCCATATCTGCATTTACTCTGCAGTGAGAGAAATGGGGTTTTAATGGTATGTTGAATTACATAGTAAATCTTCCACAGGATCACAATTAATTCTTAATATGGCTTGATTTAGCAGTATGACTGAATATGTTTGTATATCTCTCCAATTTATAGAGTAAGTCTGCGCATAAATTTAGACTTCAATGACTTTCCTGGAGATTTAATAGCTAGAATAGATTCTTATGGAATACAAAATGAGAGTTAACACCATAGATTCTTGGGGCTGCAGGAAGAGCATCCTGCTCTCCAACTTTTGTTCTATTCCTTACCTAGATCATGGGAAGTAAGGATTACAATGTACCCTACTTCAGTTTCACTTGAGTCCAATCCACCTGATAAATATCAGCTACCAGAAAAACTGCAAGATCTGTCTTTCATGGAAAATCATGGTGAAGCCCAAGTATATAAAATAAATAAAACATTTTTCATACAATATATTTGATCTCATTTAGAGCTCCCCCAACTGCACCCTCCTTTTACTCCCCTCCACCAGCGTTCATATACTGTCATATATATTAAGTCGTGTGGAGTGAAATTTGTATCAATTATCCATCAGAGTGATTCTGTCCACTGGAAGAACCTGGTTAGCTTATTAAAAGGCTCAAAAAAGATATGTCACTATAAGTCATAGAGATATTTTATCTATCTTTATTTTTTTAGGCAGTTCCTAACATTTTCAAGTGATTTTTACCTTTGGTGACTTGACTTCTCCATTATATGTCAATTCATGTTAGTTTAATTCATTTAATTGTTGAAATTATTGGGTCACCATTCATTTGTCATTATCAAAATTTCTCTATTCTTTTTAGTATGTAAAACTTAAGAAAAGAACTATCACATATTGGGCTTGATTGCAAAAAGGGGTGATCCAACACCAAAATTCTCCAATTACTTTATACTCAATGAACAAACACAAGTGGCAACCCAATGGTCTGCATTTCTCATGATAACACTGCCTGTCTGGAGAGGACAGTACTCTAACACCTGTTTTGGCTGGATTTGGAGCGCATAGTCTCCTTTAGTCTGAATATCTGGCATATACTTATATGTCATTTTGCATATGTCTAGGACCTGCTCTTAATTCTTTTAAAATGGCAGATAAATTTATGATCCTGCATAATGTAAAACTCAGTATCAGAAATTTCTTATACTGACTGAATGCCAATACTCAGATGAGAAATACAATATCCCGTAAGATGAATGGTCAGAATGAAGGAGAGATTGGAGACCTCAGATGTACTTCTATTTGCAGTAGTTTTTTTTTAATTTATTTTTATTGATGCTTTGTGTATTTCATACATCATTTTCCAATTCAGTTCAGGCATATATCCCCTTCCCTTCCCCACCACCCCACCCCTACCCATCGCAGATCGTGCATTCTGCCGTAAGTTTTCTGCATCTTTCTCTGCTTTTTTGTTTTGTTTTGTTTTCATTTTTTTTAACAATAGGTGATAATTTGTGAGTACAGTTTTTGATTAACATAGATACCAGCAACTAGTCAACGTTCAGAGAATAGAGACCATGGAATGTTTAGCCCAGAACGGGCCACCTATCTTACACTCTTTTCCTCCCAAGCCTCAGGATCATTGGTGAAGAAGAGGTGGAAAGCTGAAAGAACTAGAGCTGGTGAATGACTACAGTAAAAGTATTTTGAGGACATAACATGGTAGTTTCCTATATAAACACATGGTGGTTGTCCCAGCTTAAGGTCTGCCTAAGCTTCAGACCAACAAAATCTCAACATGGAAATGGGAGGAAGGCATGAAGTCCCACCCTTTGTTGAGAAACTATGTTTAATTCAAGAGTGTGTCCCTGGTAAGTAGACCTCACTCCAGTGGATAAGTACATACCCGAGTATATAGACGGCACAAATTGGAATTGAACTTGATGTGTTTAAAGAAAAAGTAAAAGAAAACACAAAGATGGGTCAATATGGAAGGAGAGGGGTGTACCTGGGAGGAATTGGATGCGTGAGGGGGTGAATATGATCAAGCGCACAAGCACGTAGTCTACAAAAATAATAAAATAAAATTTAAAAATATAAATTCAAACAAATTTATTCCAAGACACATCATAGTCAAAACTTGGAAAAGTTAAAAGTTATAAAATATCATTTAAGGAGCAAATGAGAAATTGCATGCTACTTACAAGGAGAAAAGACTTAAGTGAGTGCAGTTTGGTTTCCTGTTTGTTTGTAACTTTAGTAGTGCTGAGGACTTTGAACTTTGCCACTAAGCTCACACATATTAAATAAAATTAGTACAAAACTACCAACTACAGACTGAGATAATAGTATTTTCAAAGTAAACATATATATGTATATATATATATATATATATATAACAAAATTACTCATCTTAAAAATACAAATCAAATAATGGAATTTTAAAATAGATAAAAATAATTAGTTCTCTGAAGAGGATGTACACATATGCAAATAAGGCAAGGAAAGCTGTTGTACATCATGAATCAGTCATATATCTAGAATTAAAACACATCACTTTGGCTAAACTAAAAAAAAATGACAGAAAACTAGTATGAATATAGAGAACTATTTTTATTGATTTACTTCTATAGGGAATATAAATGGTACAGTTAGTCTGCACAACAATTTGTCAATTTCTTAATAAACACACAGCTATCATAGGACATTGTAATCATACACTTGGGTTTTTAATTTCACATAAATGAAGACTTATGTTCATGCAAACATATATACACAAATGCTCACCATAGCTTAATGATAATAGCAAATCCGGAAGCAATCTAGATGTCCTTCAGTAGGTGAAATTTTAGCAAGCTATGGTCTATCCATATGGAGTAACACTCAACACAAAGCTAATGATGCATAAAACAACTTGGTTAAATCTGGAAAGTATCATGCTTATCAAAAAGAAGCAGTCTTGAAAGACTATATTATCACAGGATGCTATTTATACAACTTTCTAAAATAAGAGTGCACCAGGATAGAAGGTATATCAGCACTATTCAGGTCTTAAAGCTGAAGAAAGGACGTAGTTGGCCAGGGTGCGGCTACAGTAAGGTGACTGAAAGGCAGCCACTGATGAGGAGATTTCTCTGTGTCTTGGCTGCATGGTCAGTGTCAGTTGAGCTATTATTCTATTATTTTACAAGATGTTGTCCTTGAAGAAAACTAGGAATGGGGTACACAGTATTTCCCTATCATTTCTTACAGCAGGATGTAAATCTTTAGTCATTCCCAAATGAAGAGTTTGATTATACAAAGGTTACCAATCTCTAGTTGCATGCCACAAATACATTTCATGCATAATTTGTTATTTATTTTTTAAATGAGTTTGACATTTAAAAATTGTAATATATTTTAGAATATTCAGAACCACTTCATAAATTAGAAGCTTTTTAAGTATGCCTGTGAAAATATTCCTCCTCCTTCTTCCCACCCACAAAAAAAAATGTGATGATAGATTGATAACGGACTACCAGCAATAAGCCAATTTGGCATTTGTTGTTTTAAATATAAAATATAAAATAAGGTGTTGTATATGAACTTAAGCCAATTTGACTTTCACAGTTTGTGTTATTTATAGAATTGTTATATTATTTTTGTGATAATTATAAGCAGCAAAGATATTTGAAGGAAATACTAGCTTATTCTCAAATCTCCCTACCAGGTATAATAAAAGCAAGTGTTACTCCAATTACACTATGCATGAAATTATTCCTAGAAAATCTGTTAGTAAGCCATAAATTAACTTGGTCATTCAACCTGTTCAATGAGTTTAGGAAGGTCTACAATGTCAGCTTTTAGAAGGGTTTTACTCTTAATTGGTTCTATAACCAATAGTGGTTAAAGATGACTCTTGATGCCTGGATTATTAATTAAGGGATGCAACCTCTTGCTGGTAGACCATTATTATATTTTTCCTAGATGAATAATTTAGGGCTTTATGTCACACATCTGTAATCCTGGCATTTAAGAGGCTGGGGTAGAATAATCACCAACAAGACCAGCCTGGGAAATTTGGGGTGATTCTTTCTCAGCAGTCTTAGCCCCTGGAAATAACATGTTAGCATTCACATTTGTAATTTTTCCAAGCTGCTCTAGACCATTTTGAATATTCTTTATTTTAAATTTTTATTTATTTTTGTATGAGTATGAATGTACTCTCTGCATGTAGTTTGTGCCGCGGAGGTCAGAAGAGGGTGTCGGATTCCCCTGGAACTGGAGTTAAAGATGGCTCTCAGCCACCATGTGGGTGCTTGGGATCGAACCCTGGTCCTCTGCAAGAGCAGTTGGCGCTCTTAACTGCTAGGCCATCTCTCCAGCCCCCCTCACTGTCATTTTAACAGAAGTTTCTAGAAGGATATTCTAAAAAAACTAATCTTTGTAGTGGTATCATATATTCAACCTGAGATAGTTTTCCTTAGACAAAAATAAATGGCAAAGAAAAGGTTCTAATGCATTAATCCAATAATTAGTTACTGAAATTCAGGGCTACTCAAAGAACAAAGGGGTTTCTAAATGGACTGGCAAAGCCAAAGGATTCACTATCAGGGTTGGAGGAAAGTCAGAAACAATGAAGACTCTTGAGATCCATATCTGTATAAAATCAAAGCAAAGTGTCCCAAGTAAAAGCCAGAAGGACAGTAGCTTAAGGGATTGTGAGAGTGGCTTCAAAGGCAGTCTTTAATTACTGATGTCACAAGACGGTGGTCTGAAGGTAGGAGAGGTGGCCTTGCTTAACCAAAGTTCAGTTTCTAGCACCCCTATCAGGTGGCTCATAATCACCTGTAGCACCAGTCCAAATACTTTGTGTCCTCTGTAGGTACCTTTACACACAAGCTCACACAGCACATACATATACATATACATATACATATAAAATAAAAATAAATCATAGAAAGAAAGTATCTGGGACTAGTGAATAGTTAATCTTAGACAAGGAGGGGTATAAAATAGCAACACCATGTACAGGGCCTTGGAAGTGGTACGGATACCTGGAAAAAGTTCTGCAATTCAAAGAGCCATAGCTAGAAAACTAATTTGAAGGAAAAAAAATGAAACTTGAAGAGAGGAGATATAAATAATGCTTGCTAGTATAAAAAACTGAGGGAACTGTATTGATTTAGCAATTTAATGACAAATTACATATACACTATCTCTACATTAGTCCATGTGCATAGCTGAAAGCTACATAACAACAACAACAACAACAACAACAGCAACAACAACAACAAAAAACAATGCCAGACAGAAGAAACCTTCCTTTGACTTATTGGATATAGTAGTCCAAGAGACCCCCTAAATTACACAGGCTATTGCCATAGCCCTTGACTGCCTCCCAGAACCTGAAGGCAAGACCTTAGTACTGAAGATAGGGCATACTTCAGAGACCAGATTTGAAGCAATGGAGCTGGAATTACCTGGAAGCTGTGGAGTTCAATATTCCATTTGTCTGGGCAATGGAGAGAAGGCTTTTGCTTCAATTACCTGCAAAGGCTCAACACCCCCTAGGGGTTTTGGTAGAAGGCGTCACATTCCTGAACCCATTTCTAAAGATCACATCTTGGTTTCAGGAACCAACTGGAGCCTCTGCTGGCTAGCATAAACAAGGCTTTTGTAGAAAGTGCACTATAAGCCGGGGCGTGGTGGTGCACGCCTTTAATTCTAGCACTTGGGAGGCAGAGACAGGCAGATCTTTGTGAGTTCAAGGCCAACCTGGTCTACAGAGTGAGTTCCAGGACAGCTGGGACTACAGGGAGACCCTGTTTCAAAAAAGTCAAAAAAAAAAAAAAAGTGCAGTGTAAAGTTCCCCTGTACCCCACTCCCATCCTCACCAGAAACCACTATATAAGACCCTAATCTCCTGCAAATAAATGAGTTATTTTGTCCCTTGAGGCTGGCTCCCAGGTCTCTTTGACCTGCCAGGTTTACCTGTGCTCCAAGTCCCTTTTTCTCTTCCTTCCCATGCCTGCAGCCCGGTGTGGGAGTGAAATAGCTTTACATGTGCCTAGAGGCCAGTGACCCTTGTGTGGAAGTGAAGAACCCCACTGACCCACAGGAAGCTCCTTCCCCTGAATGCTAGCTCTCATAGCTTTGGGGAGTACTGCCAAAGCTGTTAAGGGAGAACATTAATCAGTAGTACAACACCAACTTTATGGCCAACTGACTGCATCAATGACCTGCATATGACATTGGTGCAGCACTATCACTTTTATATTGGGGACACTCAGTGACAACCTAATTGGATTTAAAGCCTACTCAATAGGAGGAAACTCATTAGTGGTACTATAAACATAGCCAAATACACAAAAGTCATAGAGAAATCCCCAAGGCTGTCACATCCTTTGACTAACATAACTTCTTACTAAGTGCAAAATATGTATCCTTATATTTACAGACAAATATCCTAGTTGCCATTCAGCAAAGAAGCTTATTTTGTACCATACAGATACTATTACAGAGTACCACAACTGGTTCCACACAGACATTGTCTGTTAACTACCCAAGCCTAAGTGACACATCTACCATGCAACCTCTATACCTAAGGCTCACACAACACAGAACAAGGGGCAAAGAGGACACTAATAAATCTCTCAACTCTCATTAAGGAAGCTGTCTCATGTAACAGAAGAGCAGGAACATAGTAGGGGTTCATAAATGTCCAAACTGGAGATCAGGAGTTTGCAGAGCGCAGAGTGGACAGGATTCCTATATTTAGCTTCACACACCCAAGGCTCAGGGAACATTGAGGAAGTAGGGCTGGAAAGATTGTAAGGACCAGGGAGGTGGTGCCTAACCATATGGAGATATAATCCTACAACTTCCTGGAAACCTGTTCATATGAACCTACAGTTGTGGTGTCATCATGCACAAGACCCATAGAAACTCAAGCACACAAAAACTCAGCATGGAACTGGGGAAATGGGCAGGAGCCCCTAGTCTTACCTGAAGAAATATTGGCAGCTGATTACTCCTGTATGAGGAAAGGCTTGTCTTCTTAAAGCAAGGGACTCTGGATATGCTGACTAGACCTCAGTGGATGAACCTGGATCAAGGAATGTCTGGAGACACCAATTTGGTGCAATAAGCCTTAACACAAATGATGGAGTGTATGAATTCCAATGGGGGGTGGTGGAGAGTGCAGATGAGGAAGGAGGTACAAGGTGATTAAGATTTATTGAGGTGTTCTGCATGAAATACACAGAAATTTATACTCACCAATCTTCACTTCTTCATTTGTGAAGTCTCTGTTCAGCCTTTTACTCCATCTTGTGATTGGCTCATTTGTTTTCTTGATCCTTTGTTTTCTGAGTAATTTATATAATCTGGATGTTAAACCTCTATCAGATGTGTAACTGGTGAACATCTTCCTACTCTGTGGGTTTTCTCTTCTTTGATTGTTTCTTTCATGTACAGAAGTTTTTTAGTTTAATGAGGTCCTACTTGTCAATTGTTTATCTTATTTCTTGCACAGCTGCTGTCAGATTTAGAAAGACTTTTCCTACATGTATAGCTTGTATGTTACTGCAAATGTTGTCTTCTATCATTTTCAGAGTTTCAGGTTTCACACTGAAGTCTTTGAACCATTTGGAGTTGATTTTTGTACAGGGTGAATGGTAGGAGTTTAGTTTTATTATTCTACAAGTGGTGATCTAGTTTTGCTGGCAACACTTGCTGAAAGATACTGTCCTCCACTGAGTCTTCTTGGACAATTTGTCAAATATGAAGAGGCTGAAATTGTCTGTTTTTGTTCAAGTTTAGATTTTCAGTTTTGTTCCATTGATGTATGGGTCTGTTTTTGTGCCAGTACCATGCTGGATTTATGACACTAGCCCTGTAATATAGTTTGAAGTCTGGTATAGTAATCCTCCCTGCATTATTTCTTTTGCTCAGGAGTGCTTGTGATCAGGGTCTTTTGTTTTCCATATGAATTTTAGTATTATTTTACTAAATCTGTGAATAAAGTCATGAAAATTTTAATTTGGATTGCCCTGAATCTACATTGCTAATAATTAAGGAAATGCAAATTAAAACCATTTCGAGATTTCATCTTACCCCAGCAAGACTAGCTATGATCAAGAAAACAATTAGTACTGAATTTTGGAGAGGTTGTGGGGAAGGGGGAACACTCATCCACTGCTGGTGGGAGAGCCAACTCATGCAGCTCCTATAGAGAGCAGTGTGGAGAACTCTTAAATGGTTCAAAATGAACCTAGCACTTGATCCAGTCATACCACTTCTGCGTATATACCCAGAAGATTCATCACATTGCAGAGATACATGCACAACCATGATTATTGCAGCTTTCTTCACAATAGCAAAGAACTGGAAGCAACCCAAATGTCCCTCAACTGATGAGTGGATAATGAAAATGTGGTACATCTACACAATGGAGTTCTATGCAGCCATAAAGAAAGACACCATCATAAAATTTGCAGATAAATAGATGGAACTAGAAGCTGTTATGCTAAGTGAAGTAACACTGTCCCAGAAAAATAAATGAGGTGTCATGTCATTTATTTGTAGATCCTAGCACCAAATTTTCATTTGTAAGTCAAGCCTGATGCTACTATTGATGTAACTTGAAATTTATGTCTGTTTTCCCAAGCTCTAATATTTATGAAAAAGAATCAATCTCTTCTTTGAAAGTACATTAAAACATATATCAACTTGCTATGTAACCTGGGAATATAAAGTTATATTTCTTTCTGCCTGCATACAAAATTACTGTTAAAATGTGAATCCCAAATGTGTTTGGGTATTAACCTATAGCTTATTTTCAGACTCTGTCATTTTGGTATATATATGGAGTGTATATATCTGTATTATGGAGTAATATAAAATAAAAATAAAAAATAGTTATAGATCTTATTGGCAGAAAGATGTAAAGAATTAGATATAAGATGAGAAATACTAATGAGGTGGTACATGATAGGGTGATGAGAACGGAACAATTATTTGTACCTGAAACAAATAAACAACAGCAACAAAAACATTTTGGAAGACTGCATATGGCAATGGATTTTCCATTGTGGTACAGGTCATCTCTGGGCATATTTTACTTAAAGATGTTTATTAGCCCTTCAAGTGCAAATCTGAGAAAACAGCAGTATAGATGAGTCTGGAGTTCAGAGAAGACTTGGTTGCAGAATAAGTCATAAAGCATTTAGATGGCTTTAAAACCCTCAGAATAGACGAGATCACCAGCAGAGAGGTTATACTTCAAGAGGGCAAATGTCCAAGTCCTCAACTCCTCAGCACTGAGAAGTTAAAAAATGAAACAACTACCAAAGACAATGAGGGGTCAATGAGCAGTCATTGATGAGGCAGCTAAGCTGAGGGCTGTGGATCCAGCAGAGACCTTTGTTGCTAAGTTACCTCGCTGTGGTTTTGAATCTGTCTTTATTTGGAGCTGCTTCTATGTTCCAGGAAGACCAAACATCCTCCTCTCTTTCCTAGTATAGAGATCTCCACAGAGTTCTGATATTTTTTAAATTACTTTCAGATACACTAGATAGAATAGATCACTATCTTGTATCTGCCATTCTAAAATTGAAAAAAGGATTCCTTATTCGTTTGCTCATCTAAACTTTACCCTTGCAAAACAAAACAAAACAATACAAAATCCCCCACTTATTTTGAAGTGATAGTAAAGTATACAATCTTCATTTCTCACTTAGTGGGGAGAGCAATTTTGCTGCCAAAAAAAAATTTCTGGCATAGATTTTGGCACTGTAGTAGTAAACCTTTCAGGATATGCAAATTGCCTTACAGTTGAAAAACCTCACTGTCTTTTTCAAACTAGAAAATCTTAAATTCAGAGTAAAATCTGATTTCAGGGGCATTAAAGAAGCAATTTCTGCCCTACATAAAGCTATTCCAGATGATGAGATATTTCATATGAAACAATATATTTTATTGGTGATGTAGTAAGACTGTACTGCCCTATGCGATAAAATAATTACACTTCCCATCTTTCACCTGGATTTAATCTGCTTTTTCTAGGAAGAGTGATTTTCTCTTTGTAAATCCAGAAATAGAGAACTTCTTAATTTATAAGAATATTTCTTGGGGCTGGAGAGATGGCCTAGCGGTTAAGAGCGCCGACCGCTCTTGCAGAGGACCCGGGTTCGATCCCCAGCACCCATATGGCGGCCGAGAGCCGTCTGAAACTCCAATTCCAGGAGAACTCCAGTTCCAGGGGAATCCGATACTCTCTTCTGACCTCCGCAGCATTGCACGACACGGGTGCACAAACTTGCATTTAGACGGTACATTCATACATAAATAAATAAAATTAATAAAAAAAAATCTTTAAAAAAAAAGAATATTTCTTTAACTTCCTGGTTACTAGCTCATTTGGACAGAGCTTAAAATTTATTCATAATCTGGGTAACAGTGTATTTGTCTATCTGTATTTTCATTTTCTCACCAGATACTTTGAATGTATTGTACTGTATTAGAACTGGAAAGAAAACGGTTTTCTTGTTCTGATCTGGAGGCCTTAATTCACACTTCCTAAGTTGTGGATTTGTGATACTCTATGGCACAAAGAAAAGACATTTGAAAATAGGTGCATCTCTGCAGAATCTTGGGCTGAGAGAGTGTAGATTTGTGTCAGTGTGAGGCAGTTCTTCATTGCCCAATGACCTGAAACTTTTCTCAATCTCTTGTTAAGACACACCAAACCTTGCATAAAACAGATGCTCACATTTACTAATTGAAAGACTAAATTTTCCTTTTTGAGAAAATGTTAATTGATTTTTGAGAAGAAAATGCATTTCAACAATTTAACATTTTCTTTCTTTTCTTTTCTTTCTTTCCTTCTTTCTCTCTCTCTCTCTCTCTCTCTCTCTCTCTCTCTCTCTCTCTCTCTCTTTTCCATGTGTATGAATATACTGTCTGCATGTAGGTTTGTGCACCCATGCCGTGCAATACCACGGGCGGTCCGAAGAGGGTCTCGGATTCCCCTGGAACTGGAGTTCTCCTGGAATTGGAGACACAGACGGTTCTCCGCCGCCATGTGGGTGCTGGGGATCGAACCTGGGTCCTCTACAAGAGCGGTCGGTGCTCTTAACCACTAGGCTGTCTCTCCAGCCCCGATAATTTAACATTTTCTACATATCAAAGCATTTCTCAACATCGCTCATAATTTGAAATGCAAGTATGAAATGATGTTTTTGTTAAAGACAAAAAGGAATAAAAAGAGCACAGTTGTTTTGCCTGTCTTACTGGCAAGTGCAGCTACCCTGTGGCTGCCACTGCTTTTGCCATCATTCAAATATCTGAGAAGACACAGCTTTTCATCCTTCCAAAATGAGCTGAAGACTCATCTCTCGAAGAATCCTCCAAACCTTCAGTGCCAGATGGGGACTGCTGAGACATCCATCTTGTGGACTGAGCTACTACTGGGGTTTCCACTTTTTCAGATTATAGACTGCCATTGTTGGACTACCCAGGTTGTATCATGGAGACCAGTACAGGAAGGTCAAGACAGAATGCGGTGCTTACTGGACCTCATTTGGTGACCATGGGTAGGGAAAACCCCAGTGTGGAACACAAGGACTGATGGTGGTTGGGCTTGCCAAGGAAGAGCCTTCAAACAGGACATCTTTCAGCCTAATTAAAAAAAATCATAAGCTGAAAAAAATGATGTTTTTGTTATGCAAACTGACATAATATTAAAGCGTCCTGTTTATCACATATATCATTTCAATGTTATCACTAGCAGGATGAATGAAACAAAGTAAGAATAAGGGACTGGAGAGATGGCTCAGCTGTTATGAGCACTTTTTGTTCTTACAGAGGACCTCGGTTTGAATCCCAGAACCTATATGGTGGCTAACAACTCTCCATAACTCCAGTTCCAGGGATCCAACACCCTCTTCTGTCCTCTGTGGAGATGGCATGACACCGGCCACTTATCATACATGCAGGCATAACAATCATATACACAGAATAGAAATAAATTAAAAAAACAAAATAAGATAAACTAAGAATAAAAGCATTCTTTACTATTGCACTGGGAAACTTAAGACTCTAAAACAATGCAAAAACAAAACCACGACTCTGTTTTTATTGGAAATAACCAAACTCTTCCAATGAATGAAGGCAGATATTAGTGAGTTTACCTATAAAAAGCTAGCCAATGGAAACAAAAGCTTAGAGGTCAGATCTCTAATGAGTTCTGCAGCAGCTGCACGCTGACAGCAAAGCAGACAAGACAGCAGTGCTGGCAGGAGCAGCTGCGGGGCACAGGGAGCTGCACAGCAGCCCCAGGCAGCTCTGCTCCTGCAGGAGGTGCCCTGTGCTCTGCTTCTGATGGAACAATTCCGAGTGGAAAAATGGTCCACAGTGTCTCCTGTGGCAAAATTCAAGAACCTTCATTCCCTTTGTTTACATATCACTCATGAGTCTCAGGAATATGTGGAAAGTAGAATATCTTGGAATAGGAGGATCATCCTCTGTTCAAATTGTTCTCAACAACTGTCAATATTTATGACAATGCAATTGTTCTGTAATCTGTGATCCATAAATGAACAATTTTAGATTTTAAATAATTCTGCATATGGATTCATCTTTGTTTTATAAAATTGTATCCATCCATCCATAGATGTGTAATATTCTAGTTCTCAACTTTATAAAATGTTCAGAGCAGAGAGCATGCCTTCCTTATCTTCCATCCAAATTACCCATAATGATTCAAATTCATAATGATTTCAGGGTAAACTAGAAAATGAAGAGATTTGTTTCATATTTACAATAATCAAAAAGTGATTGACAATATTTAGCTCTTGTGTATGTACATAAACAGTGACATAGCCATTACATGGTTCTCACAGAGTATTAGTTCTTTGCTTATCAATTATGTGAAAGTTGGTAACTTACTTAAGTTCTGAATATCTTTAATTCCCATATTTGTTAAAAGCACAAACTAGAAAACCTATGAAAAATAAGATATTGCAGAGTGCTCAGTCCTAAATGGGATATTTCCATCACATTGCTCTAGGAATTATCCTGTAAGAAGTGTCCAGAAGATTGTAAGATCCAGAGGCCGTGGACACAGGGAAACAATGCTTTCTAGACTCACAGTAGTTGTCACAGATTTTACAAGACCTGTGTAAGCTTGAGCCAAGAAAAATTCCAGCATGGAGGGAGGACTGGGCACAGATTCCAACCCCAGCAGAGGAGCTGCCAACAATTCATAGCTGCTGGGACAGGAGATTCAGTTTTCTTTAAGGAAATGAACCAGCATAGGTCCATTTGCTCCAGGGAATGGCCCCACAGCCAAGAGTATTTGGGCAATACAACTTTACTTGATAATTAAAAACAATAAAAATAAAAGGACATGTAGTTGAACTATTAAGAGGGTGGGATTAGATTTGAGATAAGATTAGGTTGGAGTGAATTGATCAGAATGCATTGTAATTCTCAAAATATTAAGAAACTATTATTTAAAACATCATAAACTAGAGAAGATATTGTCTAAAAATGTTATACCTTAAAGACATCATGTTCATATTTTAAAATCAAATATTTTTATGGTGGTGATATAAGCATTCCAAAGGTTTGAGAGCTTGCTGAAGTGGAAACAAAACAGAAGAAAGTCTAACATTTATCCCTCACCTAAAAGCAGACGTTTATTAATTTTATCAATTGAAGCTATTTGCACATACTTAACTTCACCCTCCTGTCAGGTTGACCAGAGATACTCACATCTTCTCCTTTTGCAACCATTTTTTCCTTTTTTTAACAGAAGGGATTTCAGATTTTCTTTCATCTTATGGTTAAGATGAGTATATAAACTAAATCCAGGACACCTTTGTGTTGGGAGATGGCTTAATGGATAAGTGGTTTTCCTACAAGTGTGACAATTGGATCTGGATTTTCCAAATCTATGCAAAAGCTAGGCATGAAATAGTAGCACTTGAGAGGGAGACACAAGAGACTCTAGCACAAAGGAGTTCCCTTGACCAGCTGAAATAGCAAGATCTGGAGCAGCAAGAGACCCTACCTCAATGAATGATGTGGAGAGCAATAAAGGAGGATACCGGACATCAGCTGTGAGGCTCTACGTGCATACACCTGCACAGACAGGAACATATACACATACCTGAAAACAAATGTACACATCCCCCACACACAAACCCACAAGAAACCGGATGCTTTAGAAAATAAAAAGGAGGATGAGATCTCCCGAGACCAGCTGAGGCAAGCACAGGTAGGTAGGCAGCAGCTGGGTGCTTCAGCAAGGATAATTGTTGATTGACTTGATATAGTTAATCCGTTAATCCAGTTGTCTTTGGCTTAATTGGCTTTTGTGGCTGTGGGGGTGGAGTTATCCTCCCAGCTGGTATAAAAGGTAGGGTTGTGTTAGTCTTGAGATCTGAGATCTCCTGAGACCAGCTGAGGCAAGGGCAGGTGCCAGGGCACGGGCTAAAGAGCCCGCCCACAGGTCACCCCCCCCAACTGAGATTACAAAGGCATCTGAAGGAGGCAAGCAAAGCAAGCCTTCAACACAGTGAAGAGGCATTTAAGACTTACATTGGAATACAGGCAAGGAGAGTTCATATGCCAGGACCACGAAGAAGAGACAACACGGGAAAGGGGCAGGATAATACTGCATCAACTTCTACAAACCCTATGGAAGATTCCTACAGTGGGATCCCCCTGGGGATGGCCCAGGACACAGATATCAGAAACACAATTGGGAATATATTTAAAGAACTACAAGATTATAAAGAACAAATCGAAGAACTAAGAAAAGAGAATGAAGAACTCAAGAAGGACCTAGAGAGAGAGAATGACAAACTCCAGAAGGAACTGGAAACACTGAAAAGATCCCATGCTGAAAAAGATAAGGAAACCAACCAGCGAAGCACAGAGTTACAGGAAGAGATTGAGAAGCTCCAAAAAGAAGTCAAAATACTAAAGAAATCAGAAGAGGAAATGAAAAAGGAAATCAAACACACATCCAATCAAGAGGAAAGGAATGGAAAAAGCCTCAGAAGCAGAATGGAGGAAGCAGAATAAATATCAGACCTGGAAGATAAAACAGAACAACTGAAAACCTCAAGGAAAGATTATGAAAATTTTAAAAATACACAAAAGTGGACCAACCAGGAACTGTGGGATACTGTGAAAAGATCAAACCTCCACATCATAGGAATAGAGGAAGGAGAAGAATCCCAAGAGAATGGTATTGATCAGATCTTCAATAGAATAATAGATGAAAACTTCCCCAAACTAAAAAAAAAAAAGACAAACCAATACAAATAAAAGAAGCACATAGAACTCCAGACAAGATCAGAAAAGAAATTCTCCATGCCACATCATAGTTAAAATACTAGACATCCAAAAGAAAGACAAAATCCTTAAAGCCACAAGAGAAAAACAGCAAGTGACCAATAAGGAGAAACCTATCAGAATTACAACTGACTTCTCAACGCAAACTTTGAAAGCAAGAAGAACATGGAGCAAAGCATTCCCAGTGTTAAAGGACAATAGATGCCAAACCAGGTTACTATACCCAGCAAAAATTTGATTATAATTGAAGGAGAGAGAAAATCCTTCCAAGACATAAACAAGTTGAAAGAATACATGTCCGGAAAATGAACCTTTCAGAGAATACTTGAAGCAATTCAAAGAACAGAAGAAAGGAGAAACCATCCCCAGGCACCTAGAAAGAGAAATCAATAAAAGCATAACTGCAGAAGTAGAAACCTAAACCCAAACTGCAAATGGATAACAAGGCAAAAGAAAGCAACACAAACCTATCAGTCATAACCTTAAATATTAATGGACTAAATTTCCCAAATCAAAGACATGGACTGGGAAATTGGATTAGGGAAACGAACCCATCCAATATGCTGTCTACATGAAACACAATCTTACCTTCAAGGACAGACAACCACCTAAAGTGAATATATGGAAAAAAAATATTCCGAGCAAACATGGTACCAAAAAGAGAAAGCAGGTTGATGCCTAATTGTTTAATATCAGACAAAAATAGACTTCAAAAGTAAAAGAAATCAGCAGAGACAAAGAAAGGCCATACATTTTTATCAAAGGAACAATTCAACCAAGAAGATTTCACACAAATTTGAATATATAATTGGGCCCCCAAAACACCAAACTGGTGCACCAAACTTATACGACAATTCTCCATGACCACAAGTCAAAAACAATAACCCCCGCAGTCACACTCATAGTAGGGGACTTCTATAACCTCACTGAAGTCCTTTGGATCTAGTCCAACGAGGACAAAAGAAATAAACAGAGAGACATCGGTAACTGAGTGATAGCTGAACAACAGAGTGGCCCCGCTACCAAAATCCACCCGTAAGAACCAGAGAAACACCTCTCTATTCCAGCAACCCCAAGGAACATTCGTCCAAATAATGGGCGCCACATGATGGGGACACAGACGAAACAAATCACAAATACAAAAATTATTGAAAAATTTTTTTCATGCCAAATTTTACAGGCCACAGTGCATTAACGCTCACATAAACCTAGGGACAAGCCCCCCTGCCTTACAAGAGAGCACATGGAGGACTAAAACAACCACTCCTGAATAATGAATGGGTCAAGGAAGAGATAGAAAGAAAGCAGATAAAAAGATAAACGTATTCCTGGAACTGAATGAACAATGACAATACAACACAAAAAACAAAAACAACCACAAAAAGCAGTCCCCCTTAAGAGGGCAGTTAAGGGAAGTTTGTTATAGGCCCTGGGTGCCGCCTTACCATATTTAGAAAAAAAAAACAGCAAGAGCACAAAGTGACTGATCTAACATACCGCTAAAAGCACTTGGAAGGCAACAACAGATGAACCCTTAAATGCAGCAGACAGTGAGAAAATAACAAAAATCATAGCAGAAATCAATGATGAAATAGATAACAAAGAAATCTATACAAAAAAAATCAATAATCAAAAAGTTGGTTTTTTGAAAGCATAAACAAGATATACAGAATCTTAGTCCAGTTCGTTTAACCACAAAAGAAGACGAAACGAAGGAAGGAAAACCACACCAAATCATACAACCTGAATAAAAGGAAATATCACAACAGACAAGGAAAAGATCCAGAAAATCATACAGGACTACTTCATAAACTTATACTCACCACGGTCTGAAAACCTAGACGAAATGGATTGAATATGTGAAATTCTGGGGAATCACCAAAGTCAACCAAGAAGAGCGATTGACAGTTTTAACAGACCTGTAATACATGAAGAAATTGAGGATGTATTAAGAAACCTCCAAACTAAACAAAGCCCAGGCCTAGACGGTTTCCGGTCAATAATTCTCAGCAGCCCAGGAATTCTATACAAACATTCAAAAAAGACTTACAACCCTTATTACTGAAACTGTTTAGAAGGGCACAACAGAGGGGAATTCCCCAAATTCATCTATGAAGCCAGCATCACTCTATACCAAAACCAGGCAACAGTACTCAACTAAACTGGAGAAAAGCCTTATAGACCCATCTTCCCTAATGAACACAGATGCCAAAATTCTAAACAGGATACTGGCAAATCACATACTGACACACATCAAAAAGATCCTCCCTTATGACCAAGTTGGACTCATATCAGAGATGCAGGGAGGGCTTCCAACATCCGAAAATCATAAACTCATCAAACACATAAACGGAATGAAAGACAATACCCCCACCATTATCTCAATTGATGCTGGAAAAAAACCTTTGACAAAAATCCAGTATCCCTTCAGGCTAAAGTCCTAGAATGAATTGGATTTGCGGTTCATTTCTCCAATGTACTCAAAGCCATTAACAGGAAGCCCACAGCCAATATCATACTAAATGGGGAAAGGAAAATGACAGAAACATTCCGTTTAAATGTAGGAACTGGGCAAGGATGCCCCCTATCGCCACTCCTATTCAACATAGTGCTCAAAACACTTGCTAGAGCAATAAGACAAGACAAAGAAATTAAATGCGTACTAATGGACAGAGGAAAGGGAAGAAGTCAAGGATATCCCTATTTTCTGATGATATGATTGTTTACTTAAGGGATGCTAAAACTCCACACGAAAACTCCTAGAAATATTAACAGCTTCAATAAAGTGGCAGCGATACAAAATTAACCTAAAAAAATCAAATCAATGGCCTTTCTTTACACCAACCAACAAGCAACAGAAGAAAAGAGAAGGAAAGAATTCCAAAGAGAGAAACTTTCCCACTCTCACTAGCCTCAAACACAATAAAACACTTAGGAACAAACCTAACCCAAAGGACACCAAAGATCTCTACAAACAAAAATTTTAAACCTTAAAGAAAAAAAACTGAAGAAAGAAGAACATCAGGCGATGGGAAAAAAAACCTGCCATGCTCATGGATTGGGAATTTAACATTGTAAAAATGTCCATTTTACTGAAAACTCTTGTAAGATTTAATGCAATCCCAATCACAAACCCCCAAGAGTTTCTCACAGGCTTGGAAAAAAAAGGTCCTTACATTCATTGAAAAACAAAAGACCCCAAAATAGCCAAAACAAACCTGAATGAAAATAGCTACACCGGGGGGGGAATCTCTCTACCAGACTTAAAACTATATACCGGGCTATATCATCAATAGCCCTTGTATGCCACCAAAAAACAGAACGGTTTGACCAATGGAAACAAAACTGAAGATCCAATATGAGCACATACAATTTTCAGCCATCTTATATTTGGCAAGAGGGCCAGAAGACCACAATGGAGAAAAGACGGCATCTTCCGCAAGTGGTGTTGGTGGCAAAACTGGATCCCACCACTTGCCCCACCTAGACCAGAATGAACCAAAAAACCCCCCCCTGCCTTCTCACCCTGTACAAAATCAACTCCAGATCGATCAAAGACCTCAACGTGAAACCCCAAAACTCTGAAGATGATAAAAGAAAACGTTGGCAGCAGAATACAAGACTAGGCAAGGAAAAGACTTCCTAAATTCAGACAGTTGGCTTCACAAGAAATTCCAGGCAACAATTGACAAATGGGACCTCATTAAACTCCAAAGCTTCTGTACATCCAAAAGAAACAATCTTAAGGGACTGAAGAGAAATCCCACAGAGTTGGAGGAAATCTTCACCAATGAAACATCTGCCAACGCATTGATTTCCAGAATCTATAACCTACTCAAAAAACAAAAAGACAAAACAAATGACCCACTCATAGATGGAGCAAAGCGCTGCACAGACAATTCACAAGTGAGGAATTAGAGTTGGCTGAGAAACACCTTAATTAGTGTTCAACATCACTAATATTATAGTAAATGCAAATCAAAACCACTCTAAGATTTCATCTTACTCCATAAGAATGGCTAGGATCAAGAACACAATTGATACAAAGGCTGGAACGGTTGTGGGGCAAGGGGGAACACTCATCCACTGCTGGTGGGAATGTAAAAACTCTTACAACCACTATAGAAAGCAGGGTAGAGAAGAACCCTTTGGAATTAACTTGCCACCAGACCCAGCCATACCAATCCTAAGCATGTCCCCTCAAGCCTCACCCCGCCGCCCGATATACATGTACGGCCCGTTTGTTTTGCAGCTCTTCACAATATGCCAGAGGAGCTGGAACCAACCCAAATGCCCCTAACTGATGAGTGATAGAGAAAAATGTGGTACATCTACACAATGGAGTTCTATGTCAGGCAGTACAAGAAAGAGACATAATGACTTTGCAGGCAAAATGGCGTGGAGCTCAGAGGAATCATAATGAGCTGTGAAGTATCGACTCCCAGAAAAACAAGATGACAAATGGACCTCATCTGTGAGGTGCTAAGTGCCAATTACTAGTTGTATTTCTTGTGACATTGTCTCTTGAGGCTTTTCTGCAAAGTCGTGGTGTGATGCATATTGGAAAACAACAACAAAAACAGAAAGGACTGCATTAGAAGAAATGACTGAAACAGTGAACTTCTGCCTCCAATAACAGTCATACTTCACATGGAAGAGAATATTGAGAAAGACTGAGCAAGAGATGAAAAGCCTGTTTGGCAGGAATGCATGAGCTCTGGGTGGGGTGGGGGAATGGGGGGAGGACACAGGTCTTAGATTTGATAAAAAACCCACTTATACTAAATATATATATACTAAATAAAAATAAATAGAAACAGAAAAAGGAAGCAAGAGGACGAAAGAGAAATGGTTAGTCAACCATGAAAAGCTGAAGAAAAACAAAAATCAAGGGTAGGTTCTTGATGCATAGTGAGATAGTGAGATTTTTTTCTGATTCATCTCAGTTAATTTTTCAACTAGGTTTGATTCTTGATGTTTTAAATATTTTATTATTTTTTATTTTATGTGTGTATTAGTCACTTTTCTGTTGCTGTGATAAAGCACCATGACCAAGGAACTTATAAAAGGAGAGCTTATTTGAGCTTACGATTGACGGTTCCAGGGAATTAGAGTCCATTGTGGCGGGAGGTATGGCGGCTGGATCTGGAGCAGCAAGCCAAGGGTCACATCTCGCAAAGAGCACAGGAAGCAGAGAGAGAGAGACTCTCTTCTGAGACTCAGGCCAATCTCTTAACTGTAAGCTCCTGTAAAATCAAAAGGCAAATTACAAACTCCCAACATACAGTGGAACTGCACTCTGCCTGACATTGGCAGCTCTCTGAAACAGTGGAGGAAGAACTTATGACCCCTTCACTCTTGCCTCTAAAGCCAGCACCACGTGAATGAAATTGCCGAATCTGGCTGTGAGTTCTGGATGGACTCTGGCCTATTTCAACCACATTTGCAACTTTTCTCTGCCCTGGACTTGCTGGAGGCTTAGCTGGGTGTGGTCTTGCCCTAAAGGCACTGATTCTTTTGTTTACTTGTGAATCTCCAGGCCTCTCCTTAATCACTTTAGTCTCCTTATGAAAGGGAGCCTCTCCTTCACAAACCTTGGCCATACCTTTAATCTTCCTAGTGTATTTTTCAGATCCAAACTGTACATTCTGCATTTCCTTCTGCCCCATTTGCTCTTTTTCACTGTAGATCTGTATAATATTCACCATTAAAAGCCACGCCACCATTTCTACATTAGGCTGTCTTGAAATATCCTCCACCAAAGACATCAGTCCATTGCTTGTCAGTTTAGCATCAGGCAAGCATCTGGGCTGTGGGCAAACTGCTGCCAGACTCTTCATCAAAATATCCCAGTTGCTGCTTAAGTCTTTATTTTCTTCTGGAACTACATTTTTTGCAGCCATGCTTTCTTCCAGGCTTCTACTAAAATGGCCCTGTAAGCTCTGCTTACAGTAGTCAACAGCTTTTCTAGCCCAAAGTTCCAAAAAGTCTTCCACATTTCTCCAAACATCCACATGGTCAGGTTCTTCACAGCCAACATCCCATTCTCTGGTACCAATTAACTGTATTAGTCACTTTTCTGTTGCTGTGATAAAGCACCATGACCAAGGAACTTATAAAAGGAAGAGTTTATTTGAGCTTACGATTGACGGTTCCAGGGAATTAGAGTCCATTGTGGTGGGAGGCATGGCGGCTGGATCTGGAGCAGCAAGCCAAGGGTCACATCTTGCAAAGAGCACAGGAAGCAGACAGAGCAACTGCAGACCATGAGGCTTGTTAAACTCACTAAGCCTGCCCCCAATAACGTACTCCCTCTAGCATGGCCACACCTTCTAAGACCTCCAAAAACAGTGCTACCAATTGGAGACAAATGTTTGAATACTTATAGCCTATGGGGGACACTCATTCAAACCACCACAATGTGTATGTGTTTATTACCTGCATGTGTGTAAGCTCATGCAGTGCTTGCAGAAGTCTAAGATGATATCAGAACCCCTAGAACTGGAGTTACAGATGGTTGGGATCCACTATGTGTGTGCTGTGACCAGAAAGACTCTGTCAAAAAGCAATCAGTAGCAACGAATAAAGATTACGTCTTTAGGTTTCAGTTATCTACATAGATAATATTAAAAGAATATAAACTGGTTGAAATGCATTAACTCCAAATTATGAACTATATAAAATGTGCTTTAGAGTAAGAGTAGAAAAAGGGAAACACAGGCTAAAATAAATTAATGGAGCTTTTGATAATTAACAATATCTAACTAATATAAATCAATTAAAAATAATCTGGATTTGGGAATAGTTAAAATATTAATGTAAAAAATTGAAAGATACAATTAACATCCAATCAAAGCCTGAGGTAGAGCTATTTATGCTCTTAGACCAAAAAACAGACCATGAAAAGGTCAAAATACTTGTAAATGTATTGACAAGGAAGAGCATATTGAGGCAATAGTCATCTGAAAATTCCCTGACAAGGCAAGTAACATGAGTAATATTCAGCTTCCATTTGAGCATGTACTAGAGGTAAATGTTTCATATCATAAACATGCACTGTTGCTTACTAACACATGCTAACAACATCCAGGGGGACAGAGAGGGCAAAGAGTATTAAATTATTCCTCTATAAGCTTAGATGCAAAGAAGCATTGCCAAAAGAGGTTTTAAATTTTTTCAATTTTAATATTTTATACACTGAATTTTGATTCCACCTACCACCTCTCCCCATTCCCCATCCTGCTTTCAACTTATATCCTCATCTTCTCCCTCCCCCTATACTTGCGTGTTTATAATGCATTGATTACAATTAGTGCTAATATACATGCATAGGTGTAGAGCCATCTACTGGAGCAGGTACAACCTATGAGGAGTCATACCTCTGAAGAAAACTGACTCTTGCTCTCCCAGGAGCCATCAACCCCCAGTAGCAGCTCAGTTAGGGGTGAGGCCTTGGGAGACCCTCCCCCATCCATGATGGAATGTTGAATGGCTTGAAATTGGATTCATAATCCTCCAGCATGTTCAGAAAAGGGTGGACAACACATTAACATATAAAGATAGATAACAGGTTCACAAACAAAGGAACTGTGGTGATGGCTCAGTACATAAAGTGATTGCACAAGAGCATGAAGACCTGAGGCCAGATCCCAGCACCCGCATACAAAGTTCAGTACTTTGGCATGCACTTGTGGGGATAGGAATAGAGAAGCAGATCTCTGGGACTTGCTCCCCAGCTAGTCTCATGGAATTGGCAAAATCTGTGTTTAGTGAGAGTCCCTTTCTCAACAAAATAAGATAGTAAGAGAGGAAGAAAACTGATATTGACCACTGGCCTCTACAAGCACTCACAAATACCTGCTCAGAAATAAAGATAGATAGATAGATAGATAGATAGATAGATAGATAGATAGATGGTAGATAGATGATAGATAGTAGGTAGGTAGATAGATGGTAGATAAATAGATTATAGGTAGATAGATGGTGGATTAATATTGATAGGTAAATAGATGATAGGTAGATGATAGAAGATGATAGATGATAGATAGATATATGGATGATGGATAAATGAAATATTCATGAGCAAAATATCACTACAACATACACTGTAATTCTGTTGAAATAAAGCCCTCACAGTTCCTACATAATTCTGAAACTACATCTCCAAAGGCACTTTCAACCATAGAAACAACTAAATCAACTATTAATAAATAAGACAAGGAAACTACTTCTATTTTGAAGTATAACAGCACATTTTCTACTTTGGCAAAAGCAGTTTCCCCATAACAAGCTAGCTCCTTCACAGTTTATGATAAACTTTCAGACCTAATAAATTATGGTAGGCTCTGCATAACTGCGGAACGCATATGGCTTAACTTTTCTATATTCTTGATCAACAAAATTGAAACTGGATATTTATCTTTTAGGAGCATTTCAGAGTGATCATAGGATAATGAAGGATAGAAAATAGGAAACAAAATTTCCAATGAAATAGGAATATTGTCAAAATGGATACTTCACCCAGGACGAGTTTTTTTTTTTTTAACTGATTTAAATTCCTACCAGCTCTAATATGGGTGTGAAGACAGATTGTCAATAGTGGAATGGGAAATCAAAGCAACCAAATTCAGCTGTTTCCCATGAAGTTACAAATAAAATATACAGTACATTAAATTACTATTGCATGTAAAGAAGAATGGATGTTTCCAAAGCTGAAAACAAAGGCAGCTACCTAACAGGGTTGTAGAACAGATCAGTGCAGTCAGGCCTCTGCATAATTCCAGAAGATGTCACCTGGGTAAGCTCTGCTACAAGTGACACAATCTACAGTGGAGTTGTGCAAAAGCATGACTGGTAAAAACAAAATGAAACAAAACAAAAAGACAAAAAAGGTAAAACAGAAATTGCCTGAGGAACCATGTATCTCGGGCCTCTTTAAATTCAGAACTTTAAAATAGTACACCACTCAGCTTTCATTACAGAATTATATGGACTGAGCCAAATATACTGAATTCAAGATACATCAACCCCAAGATGTCTCCCAGTCCTGGAAGCAACTGTATGTATTCCCTGAACTCTGGATGAAGTTCACCTACCTGTCCACTAATTATCAATATCCTACTTCAGCTTCTGAAGTAGGAGGTGAAATGGCTTCTTCACCTATGAACACTGCACCCCTATCTGTTGTCTGGATAAGATTTATCCCAGCTCTAGTTCTTCAAAGCTAAAAAAGGTAGATAATGTATGGTAGAACAATGAAGGGTACAAGTTCACTAAAAACTGCTGCTGAGTGCACAGAGCTTAGATCGGGGATGTCCCAGGACCACCTGAAGTACAGGTAGGAGCTGGGCACTTCAGGCAGGCAGATTGTTGGATAATTCTATCACAAGGTTGTTGGATAAGCGTCTCATTGGTCTGTCTGTTGGATAATTCAATCATTGTATTGTGGGGGCAGAGTCTCCCTGCTAGCTGGTATAAGAGGTGGGCCTGTTGCCACTGTGAGTGCACAGAGCTTAGACCGGGGATTTTCCAGGACCACCTGAAGCACAGAGTACCGGGGCATGGGCTAAACAGGAATACCCCCCCGGCCCTCCAGCAAACTGGGATTGCTGAGGGAGTGTCCAAGTGGATTCTTTGGAGAAACTTCAGAACAGAAAGGGAAGAGTGAGTTAGACTTCCAATAGAAAGCCTAAAACTTAGACAAGTCAACACTCCATAAGCAAGGAGAAAAACAAATCAAACAAACAAACAAACTGTTAGGTCCAGGCTTCCCAGAATCCTAAGGGGCACACAGGTGCCCACTTCCTCCAGAAGCTGCCAATCCTCTGACCCCTTCCCACTTACCTGAGGCCCCGCCCCATGGGCATAAAGGGTGGACCCCAGCCACCATAACTCTCTCTGTGTCTCTCTCTCGCTGTGCCTCTCTTTCTGTGTCCCTCTCTCTCTTTCTGTGCCTCTCTCTCTGTGCCTCTCTCTTTCTCCATGCCCCTCGCTCTCTGTCCCCATCTCCCCTGCCATGCTGTCTGGTCCTGGTCCCACCACGTGCCTGCAGGAAGCTCATGCTGGCAGTTCCACATGGAAGTAAAGCATGTTCCTAGAGTGACCTATGCCTCATGTGCCTTTTATTGGTTCCATGCATTTTTACACTTAATATAATTGGTGCTGTAGGCTGTTGGGGCTTGGGATGTTTTTATCAGGAAGAGCGCTGGCCTGGTTTTGATCTGGCAGAGCGCTCATCAGTTCTCACCCCAAAAAGGACTGCCTAACATTTTTTTTTATGGAACCCCTGGGAGGGACTTGCTGCAGTGTATTTCTCCGAACAACCAGCTGCCACAATTCATGATGAGGTACCACTCTGCTCTCCCCCACTCTTCTCTCTCTCTCTCTCTCTCTCTCTCTCTCTCTCTCTCTCTTTCTCTCTCTCTCTCCACTTCATTCCCCTTGTACTTCCTCCCTTCTCCCTCTGCTTTTCTCAGCATTAGCCCTTCATTGTTTTGAATCCACAGGCTTGAACTGGGTTCCCCTGCAAAGGTGGTACAGCTCTCTGCTCTCCTACACTCACCTGCTTCCTTCCTTCTCTCTCTCCCTCCTTCTCTCTGACTTTGCCTTCCTTCCGATTCTTCCTTCATTTTAGCCTCCCATCCACGTCAGAGACACTCCAGACCTGGAGTCTCTGACCAGTCCCATTAGTGGATGTTTGTCTTCCACGCCACCTCCCATTAGAGGACTCGTCCTCCATGCCACTCCCCTTTCTTCTGAGGCTAAAAAACTTTCCTTCCTTCCTACAGCTCTCTCCTCTCCCCAGTCTGCTGCACAGCTGCCCCGCCATGCAGTTTCCCCCTCCTCTGCACCACACTCTGCTGCCACTACCAAGGGCTTTTTTCAAACAGAAGGGAGTGGTAGCCACGACCATTCCTCAGCTGCCATCTTGAGGCTGCCCCATTTCTGCTGAGCCACAACAAGACCACGTGGAGGAAGCCTGAGTTCATATCAGACCTTGTAACAACTAATGCTATATTTCTATATTCTAATTATCTTGCAATTTATTTCATGGCATATTCTGATCCTTTCAGAATTTTGGTTTTGGGGTTTTATATTGGATTATATAAAGTCAATTGGAATTGCATTAATACATTTTATTTATTTATTTATTTATTTATTTATTTATTTATTTATTTATTTATTTTGGTGTACAAATGTACTGTCTGCATGTAGGTCTGTGCACCCGTGTCGTGCAATGCCGCAGAGGTCAGAAGAGGGTGTCGGATTCCCCTGGAACTGGAGTTCTCCTGGAATTGGAGTTACAGACGGTTCTCAGCCGCCATGTGGGTGCTGGGGATCAAACCCCGGTCCTCTGCAAGAGCATTCGGTGCTCTTAACCGCTAGGCCATCTCTCCAGCCCACATTAATACATTTTTATACAGAGTAACCAAGTTTTGAAAGTAACCAAGTTTTGAATTTATTGGTTTTTCATCCATTTCAAAATACAATCAATTTTCAGTTTTTACTTTTGTATGGATAGTTAATTCTTGCAGGCTTTTGTTTGAGATTTTTACATCATTTGGCTTTTTAATAACAGTGTTTTGTTTTGGGTTTGTTTTTCTTTTTTTTAATTCTGTTAAAAAAGACTTTTGCCTAACTTTAAGGGGTTATTTCAGATTTTGGCATTTTTCCATTTCATTATTTTTTCTTTTTTTTCATTGTCTTTTTCTTTATAAACCCCATTTTATTTCAGAAATCCATTTTTTTGTCTGCTTCAGGATACAAGCCCCTGTGTCTGAGATTAAGAATTTCTGTTGACCATTCCCTGCCCAACCTGCATCCAGCTTTTCCCTCAGGCAGTAACCTTTCACTTGGCTGGGATCTTTTGATTTTTCCACTAACTAAATGTATTCTCATTAAATTAGCAGGTAATATGCATAAAGCACCAGATTTTCCTGCTTACCCAGTCCACCATCTTTCACAGGTGTACAAGAACAGCTTGTGCTGCAAAGCACAATAGGGCATACAGTTTATGTCCACCTACGCAAATGTCTTAAACTCTAAGTGATTCTTTGTAAATGTGATAATTGTCTACAGCCCTGGACAATGAAGGACAGCTTTAGATAAAAGGGGATTTTCCCACTGTCCAGAGTTAATGTATACAGTTAGATCATGTGTCTGTCCAAACCTGTCTGTGTGTTATAACCGTTCTTCAATGTGTCTTTGTAACTGTCATGTGTCCATGTTTTGTGTTTTTTATCAAAACAAAGTGGCCACTTCAAACTTGTTTTATTCTATGTTGTGCACAAACAAAAAATTAAATTAAGTTTACTTTTGGCATGCTTCTTAAATTTTTTTTCAAAGGCCTGATTTGAACCCAGGTTCCTTGGTTTCTACACTGTTTATCTGAAGGTTTTATTTCTTCTCTGTCCAAATTATTTTCCCACAGGTATTACAACTAAAAATTTTCCAGTTTTTTTTT
>VZQC01012420.1:2053518-2083104 GCA_009823505.1 Rhizomys pruinosus
AGCAAGTGGTGTTGGCAAAACTGGATCACCACTTGTGGAAGAATGAAATTAAACCTCTACCTCTCACCCTGTACAAAAGTCAACTCCAGATGGATCAAAGTCCTCAACATGCAACCCAAAACTCTGAAGGTGATAGAAGAAAAGTTGGCAGCAGCCTTCAAGACATAGGTATAGGAAAAGACTTACTAAATCACACAGCAGCTGCACAAGAATTAAGGTTGACAATTGACAAATGGGACCTCATTAAACTCAAAAACTTCTGTACATCAAAAGACACAATCAAGGAAGTGAAGAGAAATCCCACAGAGTGGGAGGAAACCTTCACTGCAGAAACATCTGACAAAGCATTGATTTCCAGAATATATAAACTACTCAAACAACAAAGAAGAAAGAAAACAAATGACCCACTCAAAGATGGAGCAAAGAGCTGAACAGAGACTTCACAAGTGAGTAATTAGAGATGGCTGATAAACATCTTAAAAAGTGTTCAGTGTCGGGGCTGGAGAGATGGCCTAGCGGTTGAGAGTGCTGACCGCTCTTACAGAGGACCCGGGTTCGATCCCCAGCACCCACATGGCGGCTGAGAACCGTCTGAAACTCCAATTCCAGGAGAACTCCAGTTCCAGGGGAATCCGACACCCTCTTCTGACCTCCGCGGCATTGCACGACACAGGTGCACAGACCTGCATGCAGACAGTACACTCATACACATACAAAAATAAATAAAATTAAATTAAAATTTAAAAAAAAAAGTGTTCAGTGTCACTATTAATTAAGTAAAGGCAAATTAAAACCACTTTAAGATCATCTCACTCCAATAAGACTGGTTAGGATCACAAAAACAAATGATACCAAGTGGGGAAAGGGGAACACTCATCCACTGCTGGTGAGAATGCAAACTCATACAGCCACTATGAATAGCAGTGTGGAGAACCCTTGGAAGACTTGGAATGAACTTGCCACCTGACCCAGCCATACCACTCCTGAGTATGTGCCCACAAGAGTCATCTCACCATAGAGATACATGCACAGCCATGTTTATTGTAGTTCTCTTCACAATAGCAAAGAGCTGGAACCGACCCAAGTGCCCTTCAACTGGGGGATAGAGAAAATGTGGTACATCTACAAAGTGGAGTTCTATGCAGCAGTAAAGAAAGATGATATCATGAACTTTGCAGGTAAATGGATGGAGCTAGAAGATATCATGTTAAGTGAAGTAACATAATCCCAGAAAAACAAATGAGGAATGGAATCCCCCATCTGTGGAAGCTAGCACAAATTACCGAGTTGTATGGCAAACTGAGCAGCGTTAATGTGATCTGAAAACAACTGCACTCTTATATTGTGAATCCCTTAGAAAAAATAAATAAAAATTTAAAAATAAAATGGCTGCCAAAGCCAGTCCACTCTTGGTATCTTTTATTGAACCAGTTTTTGAAGTTTATATCTATTCTGATCAGTTTAGGGAAGATTAAGCAATTATTTCCTTGAAAACTAGAATTACATGAAGTCTTACATTTTAAATTTGTCTGTGAACTTTAGTCTTTATTTGTACATGAGTAGGAAAGAAATGAAAAATTAAATCCCTTTTGGGGGATAGCAGGGAAGACATATTAACTTAATTTATGGAAATGGGCTCTGGTCTCATGACCTCTAAAGGCAATTTTAAAATGATACACAAAGCCAGGCATGGTGGCACACGCCTTTAATCCTAGCACTAGGGAGGCAGAGGCAGGCGGATCTTTGTGAGTTCAAGGCCAGCCTGGTCTACAGAGTGAGTTCCAGGACAGGTGGGGCTACAGAGAGACCCTGTCTCAGAAAGACCAAAAAAAGATAATAATAAAATGATACACCATTGACAAACTGGGAAATGGTAGCCTTATTCACTGTAATTTGATCTAATACTCCATGGTTTTGACTGTATTTGTTTTGTATTCTGTAAAAATATACAAAAATGGTTCATATTTACTATCATCAAGTTGAATCATATATGTTCTACACAGAACACACTCTGAATAATAACTTGAAAACAATACTAGACTAATTGCCAAGTTATAACCTGTTAATTCAAGAATCTATAAAGAAGTTGAGGCTTAAAGATCCTATTTCCATATGTGGTGTTTAGCAGAAGTATAGTGTAGGTATGATTATTAAGAAACAGGACAAAATTCAATTTGATTGTCAGATACAGCCATCTACACAACACAATATAAATTTTTTTCTGGGGGGCACATAAGAGGTAGTTTATTCTGGAGCCAAATATGTGAGACCATAGCCTGGGTACTCAGATTCGGGTTACCTCAAATTCTTTGGGAAGCAGTTTAATGATGGTTTTAGAGTAACAAAACAATGAAAAGTTATAGGTCAAGAAACCTTTCAAACACATTGGTGGGTACACTAGTATGCAAGTCATAGCAAAGTGGGGGGAAATTCTACTATAGCTATGAGATGCTATCTGATGACAGTCTTAGCCCTTTTGATTGGCAGGACAGAACTGATTCTTTGGTAAGCTGATGCATTCTATTAGTCACAAGATATTAATTCAGAAACAGAGGAGGGCAAGAAGTGACTGTTCAGGGAGCTGAAGATGGCCCCAAATAATCTGTGAATAAACAAACTGTCCAGTCATTGAAGTACTAATCGGTTAGTCAGCCTTTCAGGAGCTTCAGTTCAAGATATAGGATTTTTTTCTAGGAACTTTCATTCACAGTTCCCCCAGTTGGCCAATCATCACCTTTTGTGCATGCAGGTGCCACATATCCTCTATTCCCACGTTGCTAGGAAGGCTCATTCCTAGGATCTAATGTAGTTGAGATTTAGTACCAGGAAGGAAGCAGTCTTCAGGAGCGAGAGAAAGCTGGTAAAGCCAACAAGGAAGGAACTCCTAGATCATATCAAAACCATGAGCCATGATGCTGTCTGACATAACATTTACGTGTGACATACATAGGATTACTGTACTTAAATTAAATTAGTCAAGAACATTGCTTGGCTTAATGGAATAAGATTAAGGAAATGTAACAATCTAAGGAAACAAACATTTAAAATAAAAATAAGAATATGTTTCCCCTTATATTTGTAGTTATTTGTATTCTATAAAGTATTTTATTTGTATTTGTATTATTTAAACAAATATGTTATCTTCTAATATTTGTTTTTTCTTTAGCCCAGTTATTCCTTATCCATATAACTTCATTGGAGTGGCTAGCTCTAACTCTAGTAGCTCTTATCTGAGGATAATAACTTGATCTGTTCTATTCCATTAGTATCAAATAATATTTAGTTTGGAAAAATAAGTGAAAAACTTATTATAGAAGGAATTACATAACAATACAATATTCTTTAATTTTTTCTAATGTCTTCAATTATATATCAAATGTTAAAAACATTTATCAAATAAGACATCAAACCTGTTATAAATTGGAATTTTATAGGCCTTATAAGCATAACCAAATACTCTTTTTTATTTTAATTATTACAAATGGAAATAAAACTCTAGAAGGAGTCAGTTTAGTATTTTGAAATTATCCAGCAGGAATTCACTGTCTATGATAGGAACTCACAAACTCCTTTGAACTGAAAATGTTAATTTCCTCTACCTACAAGTTTTATCATGGTATTTAGAATTCATTAAATACTTGTTAAATGTAAATGCAAGGCTAAAAAGTAACTGTAAATCTGTATCAGACTGCAAAAAAGAATTTGATATCTAGAGAAGAATGTAAGCATGTTTGAATCATTGGATTTACTTTATGATTAGTATTGTATTTTTCTTGTTAATTATTCATTAATTCTTTGAGAATTTCATACAGTGCATTTTGATTATAATCATCTCCCTCTCACAACTCCTTCCAGATCCACTCCATGCCTTACTAGTACCTGAGATATTACTAAGTCACATTATAGTCATAAATGAATAACCAGCCATATTCTTTGCGCTAGGGCCAAGAATGGACCCAGACTCTGAGAACCGCCCATTTTTCTGATCCCTCACACAACTGTGTTCCCAAGCCAGACCTCACCCAAAGTTTTATTCAAAACTTCTCTGCAGCATACACTGGGGAACCACAAGTTTGGATTCATATTTATTAGAGAATCTTTCCTTGTGATCAGTAAACATTAAATATCTCATACATACAATGTCCAATACATTTCTCAATTCTCATAAATTCCTGAAATGAGACTATAAATATGAATATTCTGCACTTAGATATACTAACTCAAGCACATCCACTTTCATTCACTATTTTGGGTGGAGGGGAAAATGGCATCCCAAGGAATCAAGGTCAAGTGCCCATGTCATAAGAGTACATGACTCAGTGAACATGTTTGTCTTATAAACAGTTACTTTTTGGTGCAAGGTCAGGTAAAAGTCGTTAGTCTAGGTTCTATCTGTATTGTAAACCATTCCTGCACTTACCCACCCAGCTTCATGTCTATTTTTTTTTATATATATTTTTTAGACATGGTCTCCCTTTTAGTCCCAGCTGGCCTGGAGCTCACTGTGTAGAGCATGCTGGCCTTGAACTCATAGAGATCCACCTGCCTCTGCCTCCCAAGTGCTAGGATTAAAGATGTCCACCACCACACGGTGCCATGCCTATGTTTTGAAATCCATTTAGTCCCATTTGTGTTGTCTAAATACTCTTTAGTGTGAGACATCTCCTAGAGATTGGTCAACCTACCCAGGGTCACTTAGTGAAAGAAAGCAGACTGTCCCTCTCCCAGTAGCTATAAGTTGACAGTCATTAGTCAGCTAAGAGCTGGGCTTTTACATATCTTTCCCTCTCCATGCTGGGATTTTGTCTGGCTTGACTTTGTGCATGTCTTGAGCATACTATCAAAACATCTGTGAGTTCACATGTGTAGTTACCCAGTTGTGGATGGAAAATATTGTTTCCTTGTATTCAACCACTGCTTCTGGCTGTTAAAATCTTCCTGTTCCTCTCCCATCATAATCCCTAGTCTTGAGAGGAGAAATTATGATATAGATGTTCAATTTCAGCAAAGTGTTCGCTGCACATTGACCAGTTATTAGTCTCTGTGTTAACTGATTTCTACTTCAAGAGGTGGGCTCCTTGAGGAGGTTTGAGAGATGCACTAGCTATAAAGCTATATAGCAATAAATCATCAGGACCCAGTTGAATATTATATCCAATTATCAGACTAGTAGTATTAGGTTCTACCCTAGGGCCTATGACATATCTGGCCACAGTTTCTTGAGTCTGATAAGACTGACAATCGTGGAATTGGCTTTAAATCCAAGCATAAAGTGTTTGGTTACCCCCAGAGGATGTGTACCACTATTACATCTCTGGACATAAGTTGCCAGGCCATTCATTTTTCTCCTGCCTGTTTCTGTGGTTTGCTTGAATGCTTGTGGGAGGCCACACTTGTGGGCAAACAGGTATGCATGAATATGTATGTTCATGTGCAGTGACCCAAGGTTCATCTCAGGAATCCATCTTATTTATGGAGGCAGAATCTAAACCTACAGCTCTCTCATATGGATAGTCTGAATAGCCATCTTGCTCTAGGGACCCCATACCGACCTTCTGGGCAGTGGAGGTGAAAACAGGCCACCACGCTCATCTAAGCACTTACTGTGTTCAGGGAATCTGAAATCTAGTCTTTACATTTGTTCTGAAAATGTTTAACCAATGCACAATCATCTTAGCTCGGAGCTTCATTTTCCCCTTTAATATCATATTAACTGCCTATACTATTGGATAATTAAGTGTAATTGAATGATAATGAAAGTTGGACATAGGAAAACAGAAATTATTGTGGCTTCTTTGTTACATGTAAAATTTTATGCTTTCTCTGCTTTTTGCTATACAAGATGAAGTTAATATGATTAAGGCTTGCACAAAATATAAAAAAGAGACAGGAGAGATGGCTCAGTGGTTAAGAAGCTGGTTGCTCTTGCTAACCTGAGTCAAGTTCCAAGCACCCACATGGCAGCTAACAACCATCCATAACTCCAGTTCCAAGGGACTCAACACCCTTTTATGGCCTCCATGGGCATTGCACAAATGAAATGTACATACATACACATTCATGTTAAACACTCATACACACAAAATAAAAATTAAAATTAAATTATGTTAAATAAATAAATGCATGAGAGAAGGATAGTAGTAGACAAGCATTTCCAAGTGGGAAATGAGGTGTTAGCAAGCAGGAAATGGGGAAAATGAGGAGAGAAGAGGGAGGGTTATACAGGGGGAGAGAGAGGAGTGATAAGTAATGCATAAGTGGTGTGAAAAACCAACCAGCAGGAAATATGTTAGCTCAAAAGCCTATTGAAAATTATACATACAATAAATATATGAGTGTGTGTATATAGCTAAAATCTATAAAGTGAGAAACATGGTTCCAGGAGTAATCTTCCTTTGAGTTATTGTTCCAGGTGGTCCAAGAGTCTCCTGAAATAACGCAGGCTATTGACACAGCCCTTCATTGCCTTCCAGAGCTCGAATGTAAGACCCTGTTGATGAATAAAAGATATAACTCATACCGGACTTGGAACAATGGAGATGGTACTGACCTGGGAGCTTCTTCCCTGAAGACTAACTCTTATAGTTTTAGAGGATGCTATGGATGCTGCTAGGAGAGAAAAATCAATCAGCAGTCCAACCTGGGCTTTGAAGCCTGTTAACCACAACAATGGCCAGCAGGCCAGCACAACGAACTGTGCAGTAATGGCTATTTCTTCTAGGGGTAATCAGCAGGTTTCTAATTGTACTTAACTTTCTCCCTTCTGAGGGAACTCATGTATGGAACTACAAACATAAGTAAATACAGAGGGCTGGAGGGGTCATAGATCCTAGAGAAAAACTTTTTTCAGTCACATCCCTGGACAAATGCAAGTTCTTATTGTATACTAAATATGTAGCCTTCTCTGGTGGTTTGAATGAGTGTCCCCCATAGGCTCTAGGTATTCAGACGTTTGTCTCCAGTTGGTGGCGCTGTTTTTGGAGGTCTTGGGGGGTGTGGCCATGCTGGAGGAAGTGTGTCACTGGGGGCAGGCTTAGTGAGTTTTAACAATCCTCATGGTCTACAGTCACCCTCTCTCTGTTTCCTGTGCTCTTTGTGAGATGTGACCCTTGGCCTGCAGCTCCAGCTCCAGCCGACATGCCTCCCACCACAATGGACTCTAATTCCCTGGAACCGTCAATCGTAAGCTCAAATAAACTCTTCCTTTTATAAGTTCCTTGATCATGGTGTTTTATCACAGCAACAGAAAAGTGACTAATACAGTAATTTGGTACCAGAGAGTGGGCTGTTGGCTGTGAAGAACCTGACCATATGGATGTGGGGACTTTTAAGGTTGGACTAAATGCATTTTGCATTTTATATGGTCAGGAGCCTGTGGGGGCCAGGGAGTGGAATGTGGTGGTTTGAATGAGTGTCCCCCATAGGCTCTAGGTATTCAGACGTTTGTCTCCAGTTGGTGGCACTGTTTTTGGAGGTCTTGGGGGGTGTGGCCGTGCTGGAGGAAGTGTGTCACTGGGGGCAGGCTTAGTGAGTTTTAACAAGCCTCGTGTTCTACAGTCACCCTCTCTCTGTTTCCTGTGCTCTTTGCGAGATGTGACCCTCGGCCTGCGGCTCCAGCTCCAGCCAACATGCCTCCCGCCACAAGGGACTCTAATTGCCTGGAACCGTCAATCGTAAGCTCAAATAAACTCTTCCTTTTATAAGTTCCTTGGTCATGGTATTTTATCACAGCAACAGAAAAGTGACTAATACACCTTCCATTTACAGACAAGTATACCTCTCAACACTAATCAAAGAAGCTTCTTCTTACAATGGATGAAGATGATTACAGATCCCCACAACTGGTCAAACAGAGAATAAGTATTTTGAGATGCAAAGCCCTAAGTGATCCATCTATAATGGTACCTCTACACCTAAGGCTCAGGGATCATGCCAAAGTGGGGTGGAGAGAATATTAATGTCTCTCTCAGCTCTCATCAGTGAAACCTCCTCATGCAATAGATGGTGAATATCACAGAAATTCACAATTGGCCCAATTGTTGAGAGTAAGAGACTGAAAAGTGTGCATCCCTGGATCAAATCCTATATTAAAATTCTGCCTTCTGAGATGGCTTCATGGTTAAAAGCACTTGCTTCTCTTGCAGAGGACAGGGTTTGATTCCCAGCACCCACATGGTGGCTAACAACTGTCCATAACTCCGGTTCCAGGGAAATCTGATTCCCTCTTATGACCTCCAAGGACATTGCACAACAAGGGCACACTTTCATACATGCAGTATATACACTCATATACATAAAATAATAAATAAAATATTAATAAAACACCTCTACTTTCCAAGGCTCAGGGACTGTGGCTGAAGAGGGGGTGGAAAGACTGTGAGAGAAGAGGGTGGAAGATGAGCTCAAGGAAACAGGGTTTTCCAGGTGGCTGAGAAATTGTTCATGTGAACTTACAGCAATGGTGACAGCATGCACAAGTACTGTGTATGCAAACCCAAACCAGCCAAAACTAGCATAGAATTGGGGAAATGTGTAGAAGCCTCATCCTTAGCTAAGGAACTGTTTTCAGCTGATTATTGCTGGGTGAGGTAGAGCTGATCTTTTAATAGAATGACACTAAATAGGTTGACCAGGCTGCAATGGATGAACTTCACAATAAGGGGTATTTGGGGACACAAATGCCTTGACAGGTATTAACACAAATGAAAGAATATGTGAATCTAGAGAGGAGGCTATGAGAAATGTCCAAATATGGAAGGATGTCTAAATATGATCAAAATACATTGGAAAAATGCATAAAATTTCCAGTAAAAATTAAAATAAATAAATTAAGGAAAACAAATAACTTGGAAGACAGGCAGATCTTCGTGAGTACAAGGCCAGCCTGGTCTACACAGCAAGCTCCAGGTCAGCTGTGATTAAGGGAGACCCTGTCTCAAAACGACAAAAAGGGGCACCTCCCAAGACCACCTGAAGCACAGGAAGGAGTGTCCAAGTGGATTCTTTCGTGAACTTTCAGAACAGAAAGGGAAGAGTGAGTTGGACTTCCAATAGAAAGCCTAGAGATCAGAGAAGTCAACACTCCATAAGCAAGGAGTAAAGGAGAAAAACAAATCAATCAAACAAACAATGAAGGCATCTGAAGGAGGCAAGCAAAGCAAGCCTTCAACACAGTGAAGAGGCATTTGGGATTCACATTGGAATACAGGCAAGGAGAAGCCCATATGCCAGGGACACAAAGAAGAGACAATATGGGAAAGGTGCAGGATAATNTGGATTTACTCCACACAACAAGCTCTACCAACCCTGTGGAAGATTCCTACAGTGGGATCCTCATGGGGATGGCCCAGGACACAGATATTAAAAGTACAATTATGAACATACTTAAAGAAGTACAATATTATAAAGAGCAAATCAAAGAAATAAGAAAAGAGAATGAAGAACTCAAGAAGGACCTTGTGCTGGATAGCTTTAGTGTCAACTTGACACACCTGGTTGAGGGAGCCTCAATTGGGGAATTGGCTCCATTGGATTGCCCTGTGGCCACATCTGTGGAGTATTGTCTTGATGGCCAAGCAGTGTGGAGGGCCCAGCCCACAATGAGTGGTGCCACCCTGCGCAAGTGGTTGAGTATGGATAAGAAGGCAGTGGGCATGAGCCAGAGGAGCGAGCAAGCCAGTGAACAGCATTATCCCATGGCCTTTGCTTCAGCTCCTGCCTCCAGGTTCCTGCCCTGAGTTCCTGCCTTGGGCTCCTTAAGTGATGAACTTGACCCGGGAGGTGTAGAGAATAAACCATTTTCCCCAAGTTGGTGTGTCCGGTGTTTTGTCACAGCAATGAAGGACCAAAAACCGGACAGAAATTGGTACCAGAAGTGGGGTATTGCTGTGACAGACCTGACCTTGGTGTTTGGGGGAGGATTGTGGAGGCGTTTGGAAACTTTGGGACTGGAAGATCATTGAATGCCTAAAGATCGTTCCTGTGGAGCTTGGAGCAGTTTTGCTGCAAGAGTTGTAGAAGATGGAGGCCTGACTTGTGCAAGTTTTAGTTTCAAGGGGAGCAGAGATCATCAGGATGTGTAATCTGTGGTTCTGGTCAGCGGGGCTGAAGAATCAGCTGTAAGTAACAAGAGACCAGCACCTGAAGTGAAGTCTTTGTTGTACTGGGACAATTGATGCTGGTTAGCTGGGGCTGAAAAATCAACGTAAGTAACAAGAGACAGCAACACTGTGGTGAATCTTCTGGGAAGAATTTCTTCAGGGTCAGCTACAGAAGCTGTGATCCAGTGGGGGCCTGAGCCTCCATCTGAGCCAGAAGCAGGACTTTGTAATGTATAAGAGTCTCCTACATGGTTCCGGTATTGAAATTTGCAGGGGGGTCACAGAAGAGCAGCCAAGAGCTTGGCACAGTGATGAGAGGTCAGGACAAGACCATTGGTGGAAGAGTGCACCTCGTTCAGTGAAACCCTAGGGATTGTCAGGAGTCAAGAAGGAAGCTTATGCACCAGGAGAGGTCAGAAGAGACCATTGGTAAGGTGCAACCTCAGTTTCAGTGGGACCCAGTTTTTGGAGATGCAGACCTTGGATGACCACCAAGGACGTGGCAGGTGTGGATGGATGGAGCTGGCCTGGGTCTGTAGAAATGAGCTGTTGTGTGCTGTTGGCATGTCAGGAGAGAGGGGAGCTGCCGAACCCCTTTGGAGCCCAGAAGAACATGAGTGAGTCCCAGGTGTCCAGCCTTGAGCTTACTTGCTGGACTTAGGTTTTTTGAGAATGCCTGATTCTTCCTTTGAAAAGACCAGTTACTTGTTTTGGATTTTTGCAGCAGCCACAGTTAAGAACTTTTAATAGACTGTTAATTTTAAGCATTGGCAATTTAAGGACTGGGTCTTAGGTTGTACTGTTTGGTTGTGATTAATGTTAACTATTACTTTGGGGATAAGAACTGGATAAGGTTGGGTGGTTTAATTAGTGATGTTTTGTTGTCAAGTTGACAAGGGGCAATTGTGCTGGATCGCTCTTACTGTCACTTGCACACCTGGGTTGAGGGACCCCAGTTGGGGAATTGGCTCCATTGGATTGGCCTGTGGCCACCTCTGTTGAGTATTGTCTTGATGGCCAAGCAGTGTGGAAGGGCCCAGCCCACAATGAGTGGTGCCCCTGGCACCTGGGGGGTGGTTGTGTATGGTATAAGAAGGCAGGGTGGCATGAGCCAGAGGAGTGAGCAAGCCCGAGAACGCATTCTCATGCCTGTGCTTCACGCTCCTGCCTCCCGGTTCCTGACCTGAGTTTCCGCCTTGGGCTCCTTAAGGATGAACTGTGACCCAGGAGAGTAAGCTGAATAACACCCTTTCCTCCCCAAGTTGGTTTGTCAGAGTGTTTTGTCACAGCAATGGAAGACAAAACCAGGACAGACCTAGAGAGAGAGGCTGACAAAACTCCAGAAGGAAGTGGAAACACTGAAAAGACCCATGTGAAAAGATAGAAAACCAACCAGTGAAGCAAAGAGCTACGGAAGAGATTGAGAAGCTCCAAAAGGAAGGCGGAAATCCAAGAAGTAAGAAGAGGAAATGAAAAGGAAACAAAACACTTTCAAAAGGGAAAGGATGGAAAAAGCCTCAGAGAGAATGGAGGAAGCGAGAAAAGAATCATCAGACTTGGAGTAACACAGAACAAATAAAAACCTCAAGGAAAGATTATGAAAAATTTAAAAATACACAAAATGGAACAACCAGAAGGAACTGTGGGACACTATGAAAAGATCAAACCTCCACATCATAGGCATAGAGGACGGAGAAGAATCCTCTGTGAATGGTATTGATCAGATATTCAACAGAATAATAGATGAAATTCCCCAAACTAAAAAAAAGGAAACAAATACAAATAAAAGAAAGCACATAGAACACCAAAATAGACAAGATCAGAAAACAAACTCTTCAATGCCACATCATAGTTAAATATTTAGACACCCAAAACAAGAACAAAATAGTCCTTAAAGCCACAAGAGAAAAAATGACAAGGGACCCTATAAGGGAAAACTATCAGAATTACAACTGACTTCTCACACAAACCTATGAAAGCAAGAAGAACGTTGGAACAAAGCATTCCCAGTGTTAAAGAACAATAGACCAACCAAGGTGTACGGTATCCGCAAAAATGTCAATTATAACTGAAGGAGAGAGAAAAACCTTCCTGACATAAAACAAGTTGAAGAATACATGTCCAGGAAACCAACCCTTCAGAGAATACTTGAAGCAATCAAAGAACAGAAGAAAGGAGCAACCTTCCCCTGGCACCTAGAAGAGAAATCAATAAAAGCATAAACTGCGAAAGTTAGAAACTAAACCAAACTGCCAAATGGATAATAATCGCCAAAAGGAAGCCAACACAAACCTATCAATCATAACCTTAAATATTAAGGACTAAATTTCCCAATCAAAAGACATAGACTGGGGCATTGGATAGGAAACACGAACTCATCGATGACGGCCTCTGCTACAAGAAATGCACCGACCTTCACTTAGGACTGGACCATCTAAAGTGAAAGGGATGGAAAAAATATCCAAGCAAAGGGGACAAAAAGAAAGCAGGGTTGCGATGTTAAATTCAGACAAATTTTACTTCAAGTAAAAGAATCAGGGAAGGACAAAGAAGGCCATTACATTTTTATCAAAGGAACAATTGACCAAGAAGATTTACAAATTATGAATATATAGCCACAAATCTGGTGCACCCAAACTTTATAAAGACACATTCTCCCGGACCACAAGGCACAGATACACCCTGAGTTAACTCATAGAGGGACTTCAATACCCCACTGACCCCTTGTACAGGCAACAGGACAAAGAATAAACAGAGGAGCATCTGAACTGAACAATGTGATACACTAAATGGACCTCAAGACATCTACTGAATATTCCACCCTAATACCAGAGAATACACTTCTACTCAGACACCCACAGAACATTCTCCAAAAAAAAAAAAGCTTGGTAATGGTACAAAAACAGACCTGTTTACCAATGGAGCAAAACTGAAGATCCAAACTTGAGCACATACAATTTCAGCCATCTCATATTTGACAAGGGGGCCAAGAAGACACAATGGAGGAAAGACAGCATCTTCAGCAAGTGGTGTTGGCAAAACTGGATCACCACTTGTAGAAGAATGAAATTAAATCCCTACCTCTTGCCCTGTACAAAAGTCAACTCCAGATGGATTAATGACCTCAACGTGAAGCCCCAACCTCTGAAGGCAATAGAAGAAAAAGTTGGCAGCAAATTACAAGACATCAGTGTAGGAAAAGACTTCCTAAATCCGACACCAGCTGCGCAAGAATTAAGGTTGACAATTGACAATTGGGACCTTATTAAACTCAAAAGCTTCTGTACATGAAAAGAAACAATCAAGAAAGTGAAGAGAAATCCCACAGAGTGGGAGGAAACCTTCACTGCAGAAACATCAGACAAAGCTTTGATTTCCATAATATATAAACTACTCGAAAAACAAAGAAGACAGCAAATGACCCACTCAATAGATGGAGCAAAGAGCTAAACAGAGACTTCACCAGTGAAGAATTAGAGATGGCTGAAAAACATCTTAAGAAGTGTTCAACATCATTAATCATTAAGGAAATGCAAATCAAAACCACTCTATGATATCATCTTACTCCAGTAAGACTGGCTAGGATCAAGAAAACAAATGACACGAGTGCTGGAGAGGTTGTGGGGAAAGAGGAACACTCATCCACTGCTGGTGGGAATGTAAATTTTTACAGCTACTATGGAAAGCAGTGTGGAGAAGACTTGGAATGTACTTGCCACCTCACATAGCCATACCTCTCCTGGGCATGTACCCACAAGACTCATCTTACCTCAGAGATACATGCATGGCAATGTTTATTTTGGCTCTCTTCACAAGAGCAAGGAGCTAGAACCAACCCAAGTGCCCTTCAACTGACGAGTGGATAGAGCAAATGTGGTACCTCTACACAATGGAGTTCTATGCAGTGGAAAAGAAAGATGACATCATGAGTTTTGCAGGTAAATGGATGGAACTAGAAGATATTATGTTAAGTAAAGTAACACAGTCCCAGAAAAACAAACGATGAATGGTATCCCTCATTTGTGGATGCTAGTGCCAATTACCTACTTGTAAGTTTTTCTTGTGCATGGCCCCTTGAGCTTTTGTCCAAGTAGTTGGGAGTGATGCATATCGGAAACAACAACAACAACAGAAAGGACTGCATCAAAGAACTGAAACAGTGAACTTCTGCTCAAAACAGTCAACTTCACATGGAGAATTTTGAGAAAGACTGAGAAAGAGATGAAAAGCATGTATGCCAGAATGCAGGAGCTTTGGTGGGGTCGGGGGTATTGTAGAGGACACGGGTCTAGATCTGATTAATAACATAATCTTGTACCAAAATATATATAATAAAAAAAATAAACAAAAAAAAAGCTATTGTCAAATAACTAAGGGTTACATAAAGTGGTTTTTTGTTTTGTTTTGTTTTGTCTTTTTTTGAGACAGGGTCTCCCTTTGGTCCTTACTGGGCTGGAGCTTGCTATGTAGACCAGGCTGGCCTTGAATTCACAGAGATCCGCCTTCCTCTGCCTCCCAAGTGCTAGGATTAAAGGCGTGNATATATATATATATATATATATATATATAACAAAAAATTTAAATAATGACAAATACATTAAAAATAAACAAATAAGTTGGTGCATAGATAAATGAAACTTAATATAACAAATATAAACCATAGACACCAAAGATGCAGTTTCCAAGGAATAAGAGTTTAAGGAATAAAATCCTTCAACATCTGACACTTCACTCTCTACCCCTCAGCTGCTAAATTAGGTGCAGCAGTTTAAACATAAGATCTCACATTATGATGAAATATTGGTTTAGTTTCACCTTTCCTCCTATGATGAAACATGTCCATGGGTAATGAAAGCTTTTCAGTAGATAGACAGAGCTAACAACTTTTAATTTTAAGAAAAATGCATAGATACTCTTTGCTACAGCAGACATCAAGTATTTGGCAGAACTAATAAAAAAGAAAAAAAAATTAGTCTAAGCTTCTGCTTTTGTTTGTAAAATCCATATTTTTATACTACCATTGTTGCTATGGGAGATCCGAAAGCCTGAGAAGCATTAAAAATAATGCATGTCACCTTCACAAGAACCCTTCTCCAAGAATCCTTTTTCCACACAATATTATTAACTATAGAGAAAATGTGAAATTCCTGATCACAACAAGAATGGCATTTATCAACTTTTCCACCATAGAAACAATGTTTAATTTTCTCAGATTTAATCCTATGATTTTAGAACAATATGGTGTATAGAAGAGAGATTAGAAATGCAGTTTGGAATATAACTTCAAGATCATATCGGGGAAAATTTTTACCATAAATGCTTCTAATGTGTACTCAGTAATGTGTACTGAGCCCTTAATGGCATCTCTATTAGTCACTTTTCTGTTGCTATGATAGAACCACCATGATCAATCAAGGGAACTTATAAAAGGAAGAGTTTATTTGAGCTTGCAGGTGATGGTTCCCAGGGATTTAGAGTCCACTGGGGTGGGGAGGCATGGTGGTGGCAGGAGGTGCCCATAGGAGCAGAAAGCCTAGCTCACATCTTCAAACAGACACAAGAAGCAGAGCAAAAGACTGGAGACTGGCCAGGCTCTTTGAACTCTCTAAGCCTGCCCCAAGTAATATGCTTCCTCCAGCATGACCACACTTTCTAAAATCTCCCAAAACAGTGCCACCAACTGGGAACAAAATGTCTGAATACTTGAAGCCTATGGGGGACACTCTTATTCAAACCACTTCTCAGGCTCTGCCATCCGCAGCACACACGGCTCATGTCACAGACCCAGCGCAGCTCCATTCCATATCTGCTGCTGTCCTTGTGGTCATCCCATGGTCCTGACAGCTCCAAAATGCTGAAGTCTCCTCTGAAACAGAGGCTGCACCTTCACCAATGGTCTCTTCTGATCTCTCCTGTTGCAAAGCCTCAGTTTCTCTTCATGTCTCCTGCAATCCTGGAGGGTTCCCTGCAACTGAGGTCCACTTTCTACAGTAGATGTTCCTGGCCTCTCATGGTGCCCAACCTCCGTTGCTATAGTGACCCCTTCACATTTCAGTTCCAGAGCAGGAGACTCTTATACTGTCCAAAGTCTTGCTTCTGCCTTAACATGGAGTCTTGGGCCATGTCTGGACCACAGCTTCTGTGTGCTGACCCTGAATAATACTTCCTAGAAGATTTAATCTTGGGGATGCTGGTCTTTTGTTACTTACAGCTGATTTTTCAGCCCCAGCTAACCAGCATCAATTATCCCAGTAAAACAAAGGTTTCACTTCAGGTTCTGGTATGTTGATACTTAAGCTGAATTCTTCAGCCCCAGCTGACCAAATGCCACAGATTCTCAATTCAAAAATATCGTAAAACAACAGCCCTAATCGTCTCTGCTTCCCTTTGGAGCTTAACAAACCAGGCCTTCATCATGTACAACTCTTTCAGCATAACTGTTCCAAGCTCCACAGCAACAGACTGTAAGCACTCAATAGCTTTTCAAGCCCAAAATTCCAAACGCTTCCACAATCCTCCCCCAAAACAACAAGGCCAGGTTTGTCATAGCAATAGTCCACTCTCTGGTACCAATTTCTGCTCTAGTTGGCTTTCAATTGCTGTGACAAAACACTGTGACCAATATCAACTTGGGGAGGAAAGGGTTTATTTGTTTTACATCTCCCAGGTCACACAGTTCATCACTTAGGAAGCCCAAGGTAGGAACTTAGGGTAGGATCCTGAAGGCAGGAGCTGAAGCACAGGCCATGGAGGAACACTGCTTACTGGTTTGCTCTACTTGTTCTTGTTCAGCCTGATTTCTTATACAATATACAACAACATGCTTAGGGTGGGACTGCCCATCCTGAGTTGGACAATCACACATCACTCAAAAATCAGGAAAATCCTCCACAGACATGCCCACAGGCCAGTCCAATGGAGGCAAATACACAATTGAGGCTTCTTCAACCTGGGTGTGTCAAGTTGGCACTAAAGCTATCCAGCACAGTATTCAATTTTTGAATAACATTTTTACATTTACTTACTATAGTTTTGATTATGTAGGATTATCTGTATCTATGTATGGGTGCCTGTCCCATGGCATGCATGTGGAGGCCAGAGGACATCTTGTTGAAGTTGGCTCTTTCCTTTTACCATGTGGATTCTAGAAATCAAACTCAGGCCTCTGGCTTGGTGGCCCATGCCTTATGTATGGAGCTACCTCACCAGCCCAGGTAACTTATATGTGTTAGGAAACAACACCTTCCTTATGACTGGGTGACATGTAGTTTCCAATTTTGCATACAAACCAAAGACGGATTTATAAAATGAAAATAACCAAACATAAAATTAACATTTAAAGGATATTTGTTATAATCACTTGCCAAGCCAGGACCCTAGACTTGCAAGGACTCCAGTAAATCCCATAGAACAGATTCACATTTTATGTCAGATATCTGCATCACTATTACCACATCTATTTTCATTCTGTTGCCTAAATCATCACAGTGATGTCTCCAGATAGAAAACTTCATTCAGTCAGGTGAATATTCTCTTTGGACTAAATAGTATCCAAAGATACCCTATATCAATTACACATTGAGGCAATATTCCTTCCTCAAGCTTATTAAAGACCTTCCCTGACATATATACCACAACTGCCTGTTGATTGTTGAAAATATAAAAAGGAAAACAGAAAGGGGATCATAGAAATTTTTTCATTTATTATTTAATTTAGGAATTAGCAATTTTTTGTCTTTTTGAGATAGGGTCTCCTTGTAGTCCCAGCTGTCCTGGAACTCTCTATCTGGACCAGGCTGGCCTTGAACTCACAGAGATCCACCTGCCTCTGCCTGCCAAATACTAGGATTAAAGGCATGGGCTACCACACCTGGCATAATATTCTTTTTTAAAGGGTGTCAAATATAAAAATTTATTTAAAATTTGAAAACTGGATTTAGAATTACATTGTTTTAAATCCTGTACTATATCTTTTTAATTTTTTTTTATTTTTATTGATGCTTTGTGTATTTCATACATCATTTTCCAATTCAGTTCAGGCATATATCCCCTTCCCTTACCCCACCCCACTCCTACCCATCCCAGATCATGCATTCTGCCATAACTTTTCTGCATCTTTCTGGTTTTGTTTTGTTTTGTTTTGTTTTGTTTTCATTTTTTTAACAATAAGTGATAATTTTTGAGTACAAGCATCCTTCGTGTAAAACCAATTTGCAAGCAGTTGTGCCCAAGCCCACACAGCTCATGGGTCCCACCACTCAGCATGGGGGGCTTGTATGTTCAATCAAGTTGATGAAATGAGTGTCCAGTCTATATTTTTGTAGTTTCACCATTCATCCTAATCGCAGCCCTTACATTCTACCATGCTCCCTCTTCTGCAGATTGTTCCCTAGGCTTAGAAAAGGGGCACAGGTGGATGAGAAGCAAAACAGTCTACTTTTTCTGTAGCTGTTGTCTTGGTCTCTGGTCAATTCTGGCTGTTTTCTTTCATGGGCTGCCAGCTTGTCCAGGCATAACCTTTCGATCCTACTAATGAAACACATGCAATTAGATATATAGGTATTTAAACAGTATAATATATAGCCTTTTGATCCTACTAATGAGGCACATGCAATTAGATATATAGGTATTTAAACATTACTAATTGTTATGGTAGGTTACTTTGGTATAGACACAGATGTTTGGATGGTATGTTAATCCATGAATTACATTTTCTTCTGTTAAGTATGACGGGTCTTCGTGTGGTTTATAAAATCTCCTAACCATTAGAGGATGTAAGCTTGTGGCATCAGCCGTGGGTTATTTCTCCAAGGAGAGAGATAATAGCCAATTAGATTTGGGATATACAGACATATGCCTGCCACTGCTGCACAGTATTTCCAGGCAGATGAGGTGTAGCTGGTGCTGATGGAGGAGTCTTGCTTGACTCAAGGAGACCTATATTTGCTTTATTGGTTTAGTGGCCTTTGGTAACACTCTCTGGCATTCCAGAGACCATCTGTATACTTGCAAGTGTGGTCTCCATACATCTTTCCCATGTTTATATCAGGTCTTCAACAGCAGGGCCTTATCACCTCTCTTCCTGCAGATATCCCAGTTTGGAGGCAAGGAGCCTTTACCTTTTGTGGGGGCTTGGATCGCACACCTTTAATCCTAGCACTTGGGAGGCAGAGGCAGGCGGATCTTTGTGAGTTCAAGGCCAGCCTGTTCTACAGAGTGAGTTCCAGGACAGCTGGGGCTACAGGGAGACCCTGTCTCAAAAAGACAAAAAATAAAAATAAAAATATTAAAAAAACACATAGAATTACATTTTTAAAATTTATACTATCCAATCTCTCTCTCTCTCTCTCTCTCTCTCTCTCTCTCTCTCTCTCTCTCTCTGCCTGGGCATATGTGTGAAGCTCATGGTACTAGTGGTCTGTAGCTTAGAGGAAAACATTTGAGAATGGTTTTCTCTCACCATGTGGGTTCATGGGTTTGAACTAAGGTCTTCAGCCTTGTAAACAAACACTCTTATCCACTGAATCAATCTTCCAACCCATCATTGAATGGAAATTTAGGTTTTAACTTGTATCACTAAATAAAAAATAGATTTTATATTAAAACACTTTAGTTGTAGTCAGTGGATTTCTAAAAATTGCTAATGTTAGACTGGATATGATTTGATCTCTTAAGTATAAATTTTCTGTCATAAGTCCATGAAGTACAAGATACTATAATCTTAGTTAGCATTAATTAACATATAAAGTAAAATAGAGTTGCGGTTTTAAATTATGTAATTAAACAAAGTAATTTTCAAAAGAGACTCATTTTGTGAAGCAGAACAACTACATAGAGTTAAAGCACTTACATAAAGGAACTAGCCCTTTTAAGGGCTAAGAAAATGGGTTCTTCTCTACAGTCATTGTGTGGTTATTCTTTCTGTAAAATACTCTATCAAACCAAGAGTTATGAGTGATTTTTATCTTTGCCAACTCCAAACAGAAATACACTGTGAATTTAACTTCTTTTCATTCTATCACCATTCAGAAATGCTTTGTAGTAGCTTTGTTTGTTCGTAGAAGCACAAGCTAGTATTTTTTTCCCTCCTATTCTTTCAGATTCAGAGTCCTAGAACTGGGGGGAATCCTTTTGACAAAAGAGAGAAAACAAACTGGGAAGGATTTATCAAAGGGTATTTTTTTTTCTAAATTAAAGTAAGGATGACCAATGCAGGAAGTCTGTTCCTTAAGAATATATATTTTTAAAAGCAATTCTGATGTGTGTATAAAATTTCTATTATAACCTAAGCATTGAGCTTGACGTTGGGCAGAGAAGGGGATGAAAAGCTTCAGTTAGAAGATTTTTAGAAATCTTAAAGCAGCAAAGTTCATTGTTGCAAGCAATGTATGCTGAAGTTACATCAAGGGGGGAAACAAAAAGTGTGATTATTAAAATCCTAATGAGTAAGAATACAAACCACAATTCAGCAGCACTAAACATAGGAAGATATTTTCTTGCATCCTTTTTATTTTGGCAAAAAAGTGTCAGTCTAAATACCAGACATTCCCGTGTTATCACAATTGCCTTTCATTTTGTGTTAATTACTACAGAATTTGTTTAACTTCTACCCCAAATGTTGAAATATGATTTTTCTATAAATATCTTGTCACAGATTTACTTAGTAGTTCAAATGGATTAAAACGAACCCTAGAACAAAATTTGTACAATATTTTAAGAGATTTAAGATCTATGATAATAATGTTTCACTTGAAACATTCATGAATATATGGGTAAGAACCAGCAAATGTGTGAAAAGGTTACTTCCCTAGACAACTCGGTCTTATTTTTAGAACACTGTGCTCTCCAACCATGTGCATAGATTGATTACTTGACCAAACTACATATAGCCACCATTTAGTATCTTTTATCTTCTGTGATGGTTAATCTTGGTTACATCTGAATGGATTTACAGTGCCTAGAACTGTAGTAGAGCAGTCTTCTTAGTGGATGTAGGGGGTGTTTCAAGAGATATTTAGCAAGTGTCAGCAAGCAGAACTAAAGACCTGCCCAGAGTATGGGTGTCAGGGACTGTCCAGTATGTTAGGAGCTAGACTGAGCAGGGTAGAATGAAGAAGAAAGGCTGCCCACAGCTTTGTTCTTCAGTATGTGTGTCATTGGCTATTTGCCATCACTAATAGACATCAGATCAGACTCTGCAGCCTCTGAATGTAGACTTGTATCAGTGATTCTCCCAGAGTGTCTGGTCCTCTAGGAAACCCTAATATATCTTCTAATTATATTTGCTTAATCAATTCCTGTGATAGCATTGATAGTATTCCTCCCTTCTCAGCCACAGTAAAGGAAAGGATATGGGTAATTTCTATGAATTCAAACAATTTAGGAGATTTACTCCTTGATATTAGAGGCAACAGAGCAGTAGAGCCACAACATTAATAAATGTGCTTCAACAGGTCTCATGAATAAAGAAGGTACCAAAGAAACAATCCCAAAATATCAGATGAACAAAGGGCTTTGCAGCAATTTTCACCTGAATGACTTACTAGTTTTTAGGTGTTTTTCTCAATAGGAATGTGTATAGTCCAAATGTCTTTCCCTGCTAAAAGAAGTAGCAACACTTAATCTGAGATTGAAGAGGTTTGTGAGCCTTTTTGGAGGACAGTGGGAATTCAGACCACTGGCCTCATAGATTCCAGTTTTCTGACATTATTGAAAAAGATGTTACAATACTAAAGCCACATAACATTTTCCTAAATATGTTGAGGAGAAGGGTACTAGACCAAGAGACATCCAGCAGCATAGAACACTCAAATTTTACTCAAATTAAGTGGTATAGAAAACTCTCATTTAGAATTGATGGCATGCAGTTGGACATGCATGTTATCAGTTGATATTTGGGGGGAATTTCACAACCATAGTAAAGTATTTCTAATTTTTCCTAAAACTTACTACAGGATTCAAAATTTATGCTTTGTATTTAGCTCAGGTCCATGTTTGTGAAATTTCCTACGTCTCCTATTCAGATTGTCTTTATATTAAGTGAAAAATATGCACTAAAACCACAGCCACCTGAAGAGCTTTTTGTGTCAGCTTAAAAATTGTCATCATGCAATAAAACTCAATATCAACACCAGAATAAGCCCTAGTATCTACAAGAACACATGGAGACTAAACAACAAACTCCTGAATAATGGATGGGTCAAGGAAAAAATGAAGAAATAAAAGTATTCCTGGAACTAAATGAAAAAGAAAATACAGCACAACAAAAGCTATGGGACACTTTAAAAGCAGACCTAAGAGGGAAGTTTATACCCCTAAGTGCCCACATCAAAAATACAGAAAGGTAACAAATAAGCAATCTAACACTGTAGCTAAAAACACTTGAGAGACAACAACAAATGAACCCTAAACCCAACAGACAGGAGGAAGTAACCAAAATCAGAGCAGAAATCAATGAAATAGAAACAAAGAAAACAATAAAAGGAATCAATGAATTAAAAAGTTGGTTCTTTGAAAGGATAAAGAAGATAAACAGATGGCTATCCCAGTTAACAAAAGAAAAGAAAAAAAAAAAAACTCCAAATCAATAGATTTTGTGATGAAAGGGAAAACCTCACAACAGACAACAACAACAACAAAATCCAGCAATCATACAAGAATACTACAAAAATCTATACTCTACTAAATTTGAAAACCTAAGAGAAATGGATGAATATCTGAAATCCTAGGAATAACCAAAGCTTAACCAAGAAGAGATTGACAGCTTAAACAGACCAATAATATTTGAGGAAATTGAAAATGTAATAAAAAAATGCTCAGCTCACAACTGGGCTGGAGAGATGGCCTAGCCGTTAAGAGCGCCGACCGCTCTTACAGAGGACCTGGGTTCAATCCCCAGCACCCACATGGTGGCCGAGAACCGTCTGAAACTCCAATTCCAGGAGAACTCCAGTTCCAGGGGAATCTGACACCCTCTTCTGACCTCCGAGGCATTGCACGACACGGGTGCACAAACTCACATGCAGGCAGTACATTCATACACATACAGAAATAAATAAAAAAATTAATAAAAAAATCTTTAAAAAAAAATTCTCACAACTAAAAAAGCCCAGGCCCAGATGGTTTCACAGTAGAATTCTATAGAACATTTAACGAGGACTTACAACCATTATTACTCAAACTGTTCAGAAGAATACAAACAGAGGGAAATAGCCCAAATTCCTTCTATGAAGCCAGCATCACTCTAATACCCAAACCAGGCAAAGATACAATCAAAATAGAAAAATATAGACCCATCTCATTGATGAACATAGATGCAAAATTTTTCAACAAAATACTTGCAAACTGCATACAGACCAACATCAAAAATATCATCCATCATGCCCAAGTTGGATTCATACCAGAGATGCAGGGATGGTATAACATATGAAAATCAATAAATATCATAAAACACATAAATGGACTGTAAGACAAAAACCACAGGATCATCTCAATTTATACAGAAAAAGCCTTTGAAAATGTTCAGCATCCCTTCATTCTTAAAGTGCTAGAGGGAATTGGACTTGAGGGATCATTCCTCAATGTAATCAAAGCCATATATAAGAAACCCACAGCCAACATCATCCTAAATGGAGAAAAGTTAGAAGCATTCCCCTTAAAGGCAGGAACACAGCAAGGCTGCACCATATCACCAGTCCTCTTCAATATAGTGTTTGAAACACTTGCTAGGGAATTAAGACAGTAAAGGAAATTAAAATAGTACTAATTGGAAAAGAAGTCAAGCTATCCTTTTTTGCAGATTATATGATACTTTACCTAAGAGATGATAAAAGCTCCATCAGAAAACTAGAAACGATTAAGAATTTCAGTAAAGTGGTGGATAAAATATAAACCTAGAAAAATCAGAAGCCTTTCTTTATACCAACAACAAGCAATTGAGGAAGGAATATAAGGAGATCTTTCCATTCACAATAGCATCAAAAACAATAAAATACCTAGGAACAAACTTAACCAAGGACACATAATATCTCTACAACAAAATTTTTAAACCCCTGAAGAAAGAGATTGAAGAAAACATCAGAAGATGAAAAGACCTCCCATGCTCATGGATTGGGAAAATTAATATTGTAAAAATGTCCATTCTACCCAAATTAATATACATTCAATGCAATTGCATATATATTATATAATATATATTTATATATTATATAATATATAACACATATAATTATATAATATAATATAGATTCAATGCAATTCCAATTGGAATTCCCAAGGGGTACTTCACAGACTTGGAAAAACGTCCTTAAATTCATTATGGAAAAGCAAAAGACCCCAAATAGCCAAAGCAACCCTGAGCAAAAAGAGCAATATGGGGGAGTCACTATACCAGACTACAAACTATATTACAGGGCTATAGTCATAAAAACAGCCTGGTACTGGCACAAAAACAGACCTGTAGACCAGTGGAACAAAATTCAAGATAGAAATTTGAGCACATAAAATTTCAGCAATCTTATATTTGACAAAGGGGCCGAGAAGTCTCAAAGGAGGAAAGACAGCATCTTCAGCAAATGGTGTTGGCAAAACTGGATCACCACTTGTAGAAGGATAAAATTAAACCCCTACCTCTCACCCTGTACAAACATCAATACCAAATGGATCAAAGACCTCAACGTGAAACCTGAAACTCTGAAGGTGATAGAAGACATTGGCAGCAACCTACAAGACATAGGCGTAGGAAAAGACTCTAAATCAGACAGCAACTGTGTAGGAAATAAGGTCAACAACTGACAAGCAGGACCTCATTAAACTCAAAAGCTTCTGTGCAGCGTAAAAATCAGTGAAGTGAAGAGAAAACCCACAGAGTAGGAGGAAACCTTCACCAGTGATACATCTGACAGAGCATTAACTTCCATAATATCTAAACTACTCAAAAAACAAAGAAGAAAACAGATGACTCACTCAAAAGATGGAGTAAAGAGCTGAACAGAGACTTCACAGTGAGGAAATAGAGATGGCAAAGAATCATCTTTTTTTTTTTTAATTTTATTTATTTCTGTATGTGCATCAATGTACTGTCTGCATGCAGGTCTGTGCACCCGTGTCGTGCAACGCCGCCGCGGAGGTCAGAAGAGGGTGTCGGATTCCCCTGGAACCGGAGCTCTCCTGAAACTGGAGTTGCAGACGGTTCTCAGCCGCCATGTGGGCGCTGGGGATCGAACCCGGGTCCTCTGCAAGAGCGGTCGGCACTCCCAACCGCTAGGCCATCTCTCCAGCCCGGCAGAGAAACATCTTAAAAAGTGTTCAACGTTACTAATAATTAAGGAAATGCAAATTAAAACTACTTTAAGTTTTCATCACAGGCCAATAAGACTGGCTAGGATCAAGAAAACATAAAATACCAAATGCTGGAGAGGTTGTAGGGAAAGGGAAACACCCATCCACTGCTGGTGGGAATGCAAATTTATACAGCCACTATGGAAAGCAGTGTGAAGAACCATTAAAAGACTCAAAATGAGAAAAAAAAAACAACAACAACAACAACAAAAAAAAACGAGCCCACCACCTGACCCAGTCATACCACTTCTGGGTATATACCCACAAGACTCATCCTACTGCAGAGATTCATGCACATCTATGTTTTTTGCAGCTCTCTTCACAATAGCAAAGAGTTGGAAGCAACCCAAGTGTTCCTCAACTGACGGGTGGTTAGAGAAAATGTGATACATCTACACAGTGGAATTCTATGTAGTGGTATAGAAAGATGGCAACATGAACTTTGCAGGTAAATGGATGGAACTAGAAGATACTATGCTAAGTGAAGTAACACAGTCCCAGAAAAATAAGTGAAGACTGGCATCCCTCATTAGTGGATGCTAGTACCAAGCACCTAGTTGTAAGGCAAACTGAGCAACATTAATATTATATTCCTCTTTATCTGAAAGTAACTGTGCTCTTATAATATGAATCCCTTAACAAGCTCTAGAATTAACCTACCATTTATTTTCAGACTTTGTAATCTTGGTATATGGGTGGAAGGTATGTATGCATATTTTAGAGAAATATAAAATTAACAAAGGGAAAAGTGTGAATCCTGAAATATGATTTGGAAATAACAGTTTATTTTCAGATGACATAATTTTAGTATAGGTGTGATATATATAAATTGGAGGGAACAACAACAACAAAAGAACTGGGACAAAGAACCAACTGAAACAGTAATGGTATCCCAAAATGATAATCCTCTGCTTTGAAAAACTTTAAAAAGACTCGGAAAAAGATACAAGACATGTATGGCAGAATGCATGAACCTGGGTGGGTTGGGGGGCATGGAAAGGGAAATGAGTGTAAATTGGACTGAAAAATGGTGTAGGAAATGCACAAAACTTTAATAAAATATTTTTAAAACAAAAAAAAAAACACTAAAACAAAACAAATCGAAACAAAAGGTCCTCATGAAGATCTATTTTAGACCTACAAGTATTTCTAAATACAGTATGCTCCTATAACAAACTTAGTCTCTGTCCAAAACGTGAAACATTATGAAATGGTTTAAGTTCTTTTTCTTGGAGACTTTAGCCATGTCCTGTAGCAAATGGCTAGAGAGGAATGGTTCTAGACAACTGCAGTATATTTTTCTGCTGACTTACAAAAGTGCCCTGAAAGTGTAGGTGTTAATTATCTTTACATCATTGTTCCTGTAACTCATGAATTTCATGGTCAGATTTTAGTAGGATGGAGTCCTCTCTGCCCTCAATTTGAAAAGTTGGAGTTTCACCATTGTCAAGTTCTTCCACATTGTGTGTAGAGATGAATTTCTGCTGCCTAGGGGGAGTGGCTACAGAGATATATTTAGCTGTGGTTTGACTGTTGGATTTGTCAATTCTGGAATAATCATCAATGTAGGGATGAAGGCAGTTTGTATTTTAGATGAAGAGGGGTATGCTTCAACCAGTAGAGGCAATTTTTATCTAAAGGATCTAAGTGCTCACTTTTAAATTCCTGGATACATGTTCAGTCATTTAGTATTAGTTCTGAAAACATGGAACAAGATAAATCTTCCTTCCTTTTAAATTGTTTCTCTGAGATATCTGTCTTATTGATGAAAAGCCTGACTAACACAGCCAAGATGACTGAGAAGGCAATCAGTTCCTAATGTACTTAATTATTCAAAGTGTGTATTCATTCAAAGTAAACATTCTTAGCAAGTGCTTAATGTCAAATAAATATTTTAGTTTGATCTTTTTTTGTGGTAGAGTCGCTGTAGGATGCTGTATTTTCTGTAGTACAGAAATAATGGGATTCTTCTTGCCTGGAAAATTTCATAGTTATTATGTCCTGAATCTGTTTCAGCTGCTTAAGTAGAAATATGCCCACTAAACTCTCTGTTTGCTACATAACTGCAATCTAGATGGTGTCAAGTCACTTGGTGAGGAATACAATTTTATATAGCAAGGCTGACTTATGGTTCTGAATTTATAAGACATGGTTTTCTTCCTCTGTGTTGTACACTGACTTCGTATAGTCAACCCCTTCTCCAAGGGTGCTAGCAAGGGTTTCCAGATAGAAGCATGCAGGGTATGCCATGATTGTGTACCACCTTTCTGGAGTCAACCCCTCCTCCAATAGTACTGGCAAGGGCTATATAGAGGTATGCAGGGTGTGTAATGGAAAATAGTTGCATGGAAGAAACCACTGGAAGAAAAATAGAAAAAGGCTAATTTTGTGCTTGAAAGCAAGGACATGGAAACTAAATGGAAGAAGTTTCAAGAACTGGGGCAGTGGGGTTCATGTACTGTGATAATTCATTCAGGTGATAAACTACCGAAGTAAATCCATCATCAGCCAAGTGAATATATTATGAGCATATATTCACAGATATTTTTACAAAAAATACAGTGATAGCATCTGTCGTTGCTGCATGACCACCAACGAAAGGTTAGCTCCATGAGAAAATGCAGATAATATTCTAAAAAAACCAACAAGAAGAACACTGTTGACCTTTGAGGGTTCCAGAGAATAGCACTCTTATTTTCTTTCTTGTGACTATGGAAGTTCTGAGATACAAATTAAGAAGGCCAAGAGAAGAACAGCAGTTAGAGGTTTCCACACCTGGTCCCCAGTGCTGCCACGCAAAACTTCCCTTTTATAAAATGTATAACAGAAGGTGATGGAGAAATGAAGACTTCCTGGGCTGGCTTCAGAGAGACCAAGAGGGGAGAGGCTATTTTGTCATTTCTCCTTCCAAACTTCCACACAAATAGTATTCCATTAGGTACATGTTTGTTGATGTGATAAAATACCTGAATAAAAGCCAATTAGGAAAGAAGGGGTTTATTTGGGCTTACAGGTTGAGAGGAGCACAGCACATCGTGGCAGGGAAGACACGGAAGCCCCATGGGAGTGAATGCAGCCTGGCAATCAGGAAGCAGACTGGCCACATTTCTTCTGCACACAGGAGGTAGACAGGGAAAGAAGTGGGGGTTGGGCCAGGCAATGAGCACTAAGAGCTTGTCATTGCTGATGTACTTCCTCTAGCAAGGTTGCATCTCCTCAAGATTCCAGAACCTTCCCAAACAGCATCAACAAATGGGGACCATGTACTCAAATAGACGATACCCTGAGGGATAGTTCTTGTTCAAATCCTTAATAGGAAGTTTTCTTGGAAATCTATGAAAATATTTTCACTTTTACGGGCATGTTAAGAATATTAATTCTAGCTGGGCATGGCGGGTGCATGCCTTTAATCCCAGCACTCAGGAGCCAAAGGCGGGCAGATCTCTGTGACTTCAAGGCCAGCCTGGTCTACAGAGTGTGTTCCAGGCCAGCTGGCACTATAAGGAGACACTGTCTCAAAAAGGCCCCCCCAAAAATTAATTCTTCCAACTCACAAACACTGTTCTCTACTATTTCTTTCATAAGTATTGATTTCCATATGTTATTTCTCTGTCCTGCAACTTAGTCGAATTGATTTATTTGTTTCCTAGTTTGGTTTGGTATAATTTGGAGGGTTTTCTATAAATAAGATCACACTATCTGTGAGCAGTGACAACCTGAACCTTCCAAACTAAATTTGCTTCATTTCTCTCTCATGCCTTATTGTTCTGCCTTTTTAAAACATCATAATTCATCTTAAATCATAGACCTTTTCTATAACTATGTTGAATAAAGTGGTGAAAATCGTGAAATACTGGAATTTTCATGTGAAAAGAACACACAAATTTGGATAATTCTTTGTGCTGTAAGAAATGCGAAGAAGCATATGGAACAAAAAAAATTGTTTGATAAGGATTATGGGATATTCACCAAGGCAATAAAATAGTGGCCCTTGGGTCCTTCCATTAGTCACTACTGTACCACTGTTGATGAAGTGCCTGACGGAAGCTATTTTTAAAAAGATTGCTTCATTTAGTCTCACAGATTCAATTCATTGTGGTGGAGAAGATATGAAGATACATATATATATATATATATATCTACATAT
>VZQC01012420.1:2083126-2097107 GCA_009823505.1 Rhizomys pruinosus
AGATATATATATATATATATATAGAGAGAGAGAGAGAGAGAGAGAGAGAGAGGCAAAGCTACTCATATTTTGACAAGTCAGAGATTAGACTAGACTGGAATCAGGGCCAAGTTACATGACTTTTGAAAGTCCACACTGGTGCCCTTCTGACAACCCTCGCTTCTTTTTTACTCATTCATTTATTTTCATTTTGTGTATTAGTGTTTTGTCCTCATGCATGTAAGTGCACTTGTGTGTACAATGCCTACAGAGACCAGAAGAGGACATCAGATCCACTGGAACTGGAGTTATAGACCTTTGTTCACTGTCATGTGGGTGCTGGAATCCCAGCCAAGGTCCTCTTGCAAGAGCAGCCATTACTCTTAACTGCTGAGCCATCTCTCAGGATCAATCCTCTCTTCTTAAAGGATCTATCAACTCTCCAAACTATGCTACCAGCTGAGGGTTAACTTTTCAACTGCATGAGTCAATAGTGGACATTTTGCATTCTAACCCAACCACCTTAAAGACTTTCTAAAGATCCCTGAGGCCGCCACTATCCTTCTAGTCCTAGACTACAAAGAACTGGGTGACAGAATAATTGTAAATTTAAAAGAGGGTTCATGGGTGCTTGTGTGACACTGACCTTGCTCAGTTGTAGCCTTTGGCTTCTTGCATTCCTTTGTCACTTTCTACTTTGCAAGGCCTGGTTTAGGGGAGTTGGCCCAAAAAGTCACAGGAGGTTAAGTAATACTATTCTTCTAGCAAGTAGAATTCATGGTCAAAGAGGACAAGGCTACCTCTATTTAGATTTTGAAGAATGGTGACCACTGGAGCCTCTCATACAGGAACTAGGTGACAGTTTTCACAATGGTGAAGTCACAACTGAGAGACTAAAGAAATGCTTAGCTATACCATGTGTTAAGAGTTTTGAAGCCTGTAGTATAATTTGAGAGCAGGGATGGAAATACCTCCATCAGCTCCTTTGTTGTTCTAGATTACTTGGGATACTCTAAGATTTGTGTGTTTCTATATGAAATTTGAGATTATTTTTACAAATTGTGTGAAGAATTGTATTGAAATTTTAATGGGCATTTGAATGAATGTATAGAACGCTTTTGGTCCAGACAGCCATTTTTACAATATTAATCCTACCATGAGTAAGGGGGTGCTTCCATCTTCTGATATCTTCTTTAATTTCTTCCTTCAGTTTCTTAAACTTTCTATTATACAAGTCAATCACTTTCTTGGTTGGATTTATTACAAGATGCCAGAGTCCAGCTCCAGCAGGTTCAGTTCCTGAAGTGAGCGGTCTCAAAGGCGGCGAAGAAATTAATCAAATAAGACACAAGAATCTCTTTCTTTTTCATGACCGGAGGAGTATCTATCTTCCCTGCTCCTGTGCAGAGGACCTCTTGGGTTCTTCACTCTGCCGAATTCCTGACCTAAGGATCAGAGAGCATTTGCCTTCTCTGGTCCTGTGCAGAGGGCCTTGCCAATTTGCCACTCTGCCGAATTCCTGATCTAAGGATCAGAGAGCGTTTGCCTTTTCTGCTCCTGTGCAGAGAGCCTTTCGGGTTTGCCACTCTGCCGATTCCTTTTCTTCTCTTTTTTCTTCTCTGCTCCTCAGGTCCCAAAGTTTATTTTCATATGCCCTAAAACTAATACATGTTATGCAAGTCTAAGCTAATGATGAAAAAATAACTCAACTACCCCATAAATATTTTTCAGAAAATTCACACCTGAAATTATTCTTTTTTTTTAATTTTTTTTTTATTTCTGTATGTGTATGAATGTACTGTCTGCATGCAGGTTTTTTTTTTTTCTGTATGTGTATCAATGTACTGTCTGCATGCAGGTCTGTGCACCCGTGTCGTGCAATGCCGCGGAGGTCAGAAGAGGGTCTCGGATTCCCCTGGAGCTGGAGTTCTCCTGGAATTGGAGTTTGAGACGGCTCTCGGCCGCCATGTGGGTGCTGGGGATCGAGCCCGGGTCCTCTGTAAGAGCGGTCGGCACTCTTAACCGCTAGGCCATCTCTCCAGCCATTATTCTTAACATAAAAAATAGTAAAAGAATCAATAATGGTACAATCATTTACTTGAGACATCAAGAAAGTGAAACAATAATAGTACACCCATTCAGCTAAGCAATGTAACAGTTTTGCAGCACAGCGAAGTTAATGTTAATTTTTAACTCTAAGGACTCCATTCTTTATGCCTTGTGGTTATATAGGTGCTGGACAGTGTAAAAAATGAGCTTTAAAGCTTTAACAATAGAGAATTTAATTTTTCTCACTTTAGTTCCTTGTTTGCTCGACCTGTAAGTCATTTTGTGGCTGGTGTAGCTTTGATTCATATCTTGTTTTTATTCTGCTCATTGTTTTCCTCAATTTCTGTTTTCCTCGGTTTCTGTTTTTAACACTTTCTACTAAGGTGATTTTCTAAGGGCTACTAAACTTTGAGTCAGATCACTAGAATCCATTGTTTTACTGGACTTAGTTTCACTTTGCCCTACAATCTAAACTAAAAAGGTTTAAACATGACCATGAAATCAAAATTCCTTTCTTTACTTGGACAATCTGTGCATGACATGGTTTCTGTAGGGTTCTTAATTACTACTGTATTAGACTTTTAAGTTGTGTACACAGTGCCATTATTTCTCACACAGTATTCATTTCTAGAAAAGGCAAAAGTGTCAGTTCCACTCCTTGAGGCAGAAGCAGGTACCCTAACTGCTAGAAAGCCGAAAGTCAAGCAGGCCAGGAAAATAAGAATTAATATGATAAGGAGAATTATTAAAAACCAAGGTCAGCTGGAGAGCAGACTTCAACCAGACGGGTCAGGTCACTGGAACTTTGTCAAGCAGTGAACCTTTCATGAATGGCTCCACCAACAAGATATGTTATTGGGAATGGCATCATTTCCCTGATTTTTTCTATGCTTGCTGTTGATATATAAGAAGTCTGCTGATGAATCTGTTTATCACCTACTGCTTTGATGAATGTATTTATCAGCTGTAGGAGAAGTCTCTAGGATATTTTATGTATAGATTCATGTCATCTGCAAATAAAGATACTTTGACTTGTGCCTTTCCAAGTGGCATTCTATTTATCTCTTCCATTTATCTTATGCTTCTAGCCAAGATTTCAAGTGCTGTATTGAACAGCAATGGAGAGAGCAGACAGTCTTGTCTTGTTCCTGAATTTAATGGGCATCCTTTGAGGTTTGCTCCATCTTGTATGATGTTGGCTCTGAGTTTGATGTATAATGCCTTTATTATGTTACAATATTTCCCTTGTATCCCCAGATTCTCCATGACTTTTAACATGAATGGATGTTGGATTTTATCAAAGGCCTTTTCTGTAGTTAGAAACCATGTATTTTCTGTCCTAGATCTGTTTATGTGGTAGATTACATTTATCAGTTTACATATCTTAAACCATACCTGCATTTCTGGGATGAAGCCAACTTATTTTGGTGACTAGTCTTTATGATGTGTTATTCCATTTAGTTTTTATTTTATTAAGAATTTTTGCATTTGTTTTCATCAGAGAGAATGTTCTTTCATAGCTGGATGCTATTTTTGAAATCTTATGCATTTTATGTAAATTGAAATGGGTAAAATCCTATACAAATCTAAAATACATATTAATGTGAAAATACAGTGGTCAACAAACTAATAAATGACCATGGATGTATGGGGAGGTAGAACAAAGGGGTATGAAGGAGAAAGGGGAATAGTAGAGGTAGGAAGGGTTAAAAGAGGTGAGAAACAGCAGGGCAGAAACCAGTAGGGACTATGTGGAGGTATGATTTACACTAAATGACTCTAGAAAAATTTATATGGAAACCTGCCACTATGAAAGGTACTTAGCATATACACATATACATTATAAATGGATTAACAGGAGTTACCTTAGAACAAGGAGACATTGCCCCTACCAGATATCAAAGGCTAGCAATTAAAAGAAAAAGCCCAAAGCCAGGAATGGACTCCATCTTTGAAGCTGTGGACCAGGGCTCTCATAGACCCCCAATAATACTGGCCATTGCCCCACCTTTGGTTACTCACCAGAACTTCATGGTAAGACACTATTGCTGAAGGCCCTACATACATGAGCCTGGGAACAAACAATCTGATTCTGACTTTGAAGCCTCATCTCTACTGACTAGCTTTCATTGTGTTTGAAGGTGGTATTCAAGCTACCTGAAGAAAAAAAATTAGCATGATTCTCACCCAGCTGTGAATTCTGCAGTCTACAGTAACAACAGGCCTGGCAAGATATGCCTGCTGCACAAATATTATAGGAGTGACTGTCTAATTGGATTTAAGGCCCACCTCATAGGATAAAACACATACCTGACATGGTTGTTTGTAGGAAATGACAAATAATGTTCCTATGATTTTAAAATATGCTTGGTGAATTAAGCTGAACCTGGAGCATGTATGTCAGGAAAGTCTTGTCTCATGAGAAAATTTATGCAAGAATGTTTGCTGCAGAGATATCTCTGGCATGCTAGATCCCCTTCTAGTTTCTAATGAAACATGTTGACCTCCTAAGTAGACATAGCATGGAGGTAATGTGGATGTGCTCATCCTGTTTTGCTAAATTTTTATATTATAGTCAAGCATGGTGACATGTACCTTTAATCCCAGAACTCAGGAGGCAGAGGCATGTGAATCTCTGTGAGTTTAAGGCCAGTCTGGTCTATATACAAGTTCCAGGACAACTGGGGCTTCAGGAATACCAAAATAATAAATAAATAAATAAATAAATAAATAAATAAATAAATAAATAAATAAATATTATCTTCTAGCCACTTTATTATTGTTCATTTTTATCACTCCTGTGTGGAGGTAAAAAACATAAAGTGAAAATGACAAAAGTAAAGAAATAAAATCACACGAGTCCCCTGGTCTTTGCTCAGTTCGGTGATAATCCATTCAGGTCCTGTCGCTGCCCACCTGGTGGCCACAGATATCAGGACTAGGAACCTGAGGCTAGACCACAGGGAAAAGCCAAGGACAACCATCCTGCTAAATAATATAGTATGGAACTGATTCCTAATGACTTGTGCTACCCAAAGATTAACACATCTTTCAACTCTCAGCAGGAAAGTCCCTTTATTTTTTTTTATTTTATTTATTTTTGTATGTGTATGAGTGTACTGTCTGCATGTAGGTCTGTGCACCCATGTCGTGCAATGCAGTGGAGGTCAGAAGAAGGTCTCAGATTCCCCTGGAACTGGAGTTCTCCTGGAATTGGAGTTACAGACAGTTCTTGCTGCCATGTGGGTGCTGGGGATCGAACCCGGGTCATCTGCAAGAGCAGTCAGTGCTCTTAACCACTAGGCTATAAAGCATATGCTGATTAACACAGAAAACCAGAGTGATCAACTAGCCAGGAATGAACTCGTAGGGTGCCTATCCCTGAATAGGACTCCCATATCAAACTCAGGAATCCTTGCAGAAGGCAGAAAGACTGTAAGCCCCAGAGGTGGTGGATGATCCCAAGGAGGCCGTTTTCCAAATAGCTGCTCAGTTACTCATATGAACTCGGAGTATTGGTGACAGTACACACAAGTCCCCTGTAAGCTCAAGCCGGAATTCCACCATAGATGTGGATAAGTGGACCCTCTGAGTAACTACTGACAAACAATGGCTGCTGAGAAGGAGAGATTCAGTCCCATTTAAGGGCGAGACTTTTAGTAGGTTGACTAGGCTGCAGTAGATGAATCCATACTGAAGTGCATTTGGGGACACAAATCTGGCACTATAGGTCTTTATACACATACACATACGATGCTATATATGCTTTAATATATATTTTGTTGTGGTGCAGATATAAAATGTGTCTAAATATGATCAAAACATACTGTATAAAATTCACACATGTCCAATAAACAGACCATCAGAGCCATGTGTCTCATTCCTATGAATTCGGAGTGAATGGACATGCAGGAAGCATGTGATGTCCAGGTTGTCAGCAGTCCCTTCCTGTAAGAGCAGCATCAGAGCTGCTTCCAATATACCCATGTGAATAGAGCTATGCAGAGCCTGGAGCCCAGGCCTGACCAGGGGTCTGAAAGGCAGATTGGGTCAACACTGACTATTCCCCCTTGTAAGGTTTACTGCCATCTGTCCTACTGTGCTTCTGATTTACTTGGAAATTGAGACTCCTTTCTCATGTCTCCCTTGTGACAATTTGGCAGCAGATAGTTGTTTAATTTACAGGCTCACAGCTGGAGGTGTATTTGCCTCAGATGAATCATAACTCCAGCCTGACCCATATCTGATTTAGATATTTAGATGAGGCTTCCAGCTTTTCAGTTGATGTTGGTGTGCATTGAGGTTATAGGGGCGATTTGGATGGAACATATGCTTCTGTGACAAGGTAACCAAGACTTGGGACCCTTTGATAAACAGGAATCGATTTTCTCACAGTTTTAGGAGTTCAGATGTCCAAGAGTAAATTGCCATCAGGTTCAGTTCTCTAGTGAGAACTTTTTTCCACTTGCAAGACCTACCTTCCCTTTGAATCCTACAGAGGGAGGAGGAATGTGTTCTCATATAGGGGAAAGCTGAGCATTGCATGAAGCCTTTTGCACAAGGATTTAATTTCATTCACAGTAAGGAGCCATTCTGGTCTTTCTCACTTCTTAAAGGTCCAGCATCTTATTTTTCTTTTGTGGTGCTGGAGCTCAAACTTGGGCCCTTGTACATGCTACGAAAATTCTCAGTCACTGAGCTGAGTCTCCTACACAATGCCAAACATTGTTTTTATTATCTATGTGCTTATTTTTCTGTTACAGTTTTTATTTCCATGTATATTTTTATTGTTTTTTGTATTCTTCATTCTGGATTTCATGTGTTCTGTCATCTATACTAAGTCAAGGTTGTGTACCCAGGTGTACCTCAGGGCAAGTTCATCCACTAGAGTCTAGTGAGCCTATCTAGAGTCTCTCCCTTAAAGAAGATGAATTCCCCTCACCCGGCAGTAATCAGATACAATAGTTCTTTGGCTAAAGTTGCCCATTGCCTCAGTTCTATGCTGGGTTTTTGTCCAACTGAGTTTTCACGGGTCTTGTGCATGCTGACACCATTGCCGTAAATTCATATGAGCAAGTACCCAGAGGCCTGGAAGACCCTTTCCTTATGATCCTGCACCAACCCTGGCTCCAATCTTTCTGCCCCTTTTCCATAATGGTTCCTGAGTCATGGGTGGGTGACGTTTGCTATAAAAGTCCTCTCCAAGGACACATACTCTGCAGTCTCTTATTCTCTACATTTTGGCCAGTTGTGGCATTAGGTATTCATTTTATTCTGTTGAATGAGGACGCTTTGCTGATTATAGTTGAGGCATACATTAGAATATAGTATATTAAACTTTAAATTCTATTGTTAAAATTTAGGTAGACAAATGGAAACCATGGCAAGTGTATTTTGTATGTGAGAAAGAAATCAGCAGTGAGATCAAGTCAGATGTATGGTTTGACTTGAAATCCCTTCAAATTCCTCACCATCTTTTTACTGATATGGTGATATTAGGAGTTGGGGCATGGGGTGATAGGTTTATGGAATAAAACTTCATGCAGGGGCTTACTACCTTTATAAAAGAGAAGCAAGAACAATTCCCTGCATTTTCTGCCACATGAAGACACTGTGAAAAAGCCCCATCTATAAAGGAGTTACATCACTCAGGAACATAGATTTGGCTTCTGCAGCATCCAGAACTGAGTAGAATAATTGTCACTAGTTCATAAGTGTTCTAGTTTGTCTTCCATTGCTGTGACAAAACACTCTGACCAACACCAACTTGGGGAGCTTACATCTCCTGGGTCACAGTTCATCACTTAGGGAGCCCAAGGCAGGAACACAGGGCAGGAACCTGGAGGCAGGAGCTGAAGCACAGGCCATGGAAGAATGCTGTTCACTGGCTTGCTCGCTCTGGCTCATGCCCAGCCTGCCTTCTTATACGGTACACAACAACCTGCCCATGGTGTTACTACTCATTGTGGGCTGGGCCCTCCCACATTGCCTGACAATCAAGACAATACTCCACAGATGTGGCCACAGGCCAATCCAATGGAGCCAATTCCCCCAATTGAGGCTCCCTCAACCCAGGTGTGTCAAATTGACACTAAAGCTGTCCAGCACAATAAGCTACCATGTATATGACATCTATTATAAAACTAGCACATCCTAGTTTTATTTCCCTTGTTATGAAAAAATATCCTACTGAGAAGAAACCTAGGGAGAAAGGGGTTTTCTCATTTTATAATCCTAACTTACATTCCATAATAGCAGGGAAATCTCAGTAACAACTTGAAACAGCATCAGATCCATAGTCAAGAGCAGAGAGACTGAATGCTTGCATGCTGCTTGCATGCATCCAGCTTGATTTCTCTACTCATGGACAGTACAGGACACCCCAGCCTGAAGAATGGTGCCACTCACAGTGGGCGGTGCCTTACCACAACGACTAGCATAATTGAGAACTATCCTCCCCAGAACAACCCAATGTGGACAATCCATCATGTAGCCTCTTGTCCCAGGTGATTTTGGGTTGTGTCATGTGGACAAATAAAACTAATCGTCACAGAGAGCAGATCCTGAATGGACTAAAACAGAGGATTACTGCTACCTTAACATACAGTTACATAGGATTGAAATACTGCTTGCTAAGAAAACAGGTAAGGCTATCAGACCTAATATGAGTCAAGACAAGTGCCAGGGACTCTGATTTATATTTAATCTAAATTAGAAATATAACTTTAACTTTCTACCAAGTAGCAATGACTTTTTTTACTTAGGTATTTTCCCCCTGTCCAAACCTCTGAAAATTATTTATGAATACCACATGATTATATGATGGTTCAGTTCCTTACCAGGGGCGGATAGGATAGCGAGTCTCATAAGAGACATGAATATAACAGAATCAAGTAATTTGCACTTTAGGGAACTGTCCTCAAGTGGGAGATTTTTAAACTCTGAAGGAATTGTGAGGTAAGGCAGTAAAAGATGCTTCAGCCTATTTTACATTTTCAAAAGTACAAGGAAGATACTGCCCAAAGAAATAACCTCATGATTTTTAAAGTCATTTAAATTGGGATTTTAGAAGGTTCAATATACAGCACCCACTATCCTTACTGATTTCTAAAAGTTGAGGGAGCCAAAAATATGGAAAAGAAAACATTATTTTATTAATAATGATGTTGTAGAACATTCTTTTATGTTTGAGATTAAAATGGATTTATTAATATTTCGTGTAGAGACAGCTACAACTTGCCTCTTCAAGCCACATTATAATAAATTCACATGGGGAAAGCTGGACTTTATAAGATTTAGATCTCAGAGGTTTTGGACATTGTCTGTAAGGCATCCTGCCAAATGGAAATGAAGAAGGGCATGAGCTCTGTCTTCTCTTTTCCTTTCCCAGATTTACCAGTTCATCTCCTCCTTCAGTAAGGTAGTAGATGTGCATAGAGATTTCAAGACTAATTGGTGCTCTTTTGTGTCCAAGTATCACACTGAAAAAGAGACTTCTCTCAGCCACTAGGTCAGCACTGTACATGGGTATGATCTGGAATCACAGTCATGAGGCAGGGTTCTGATTTGCTCTGCCTGTTTATAAGGGGGTGTTCAGAACTCTCCTTCCAAAATGTCCATACCTTTCTTGGCAAATACTTTCATTCTTTAATGTTTATACCATTGAAATTACATGAGGCCCTCTCTCCTTTCCTCTGACCTGGGAGTCTGTCTCTCCCTCACTAATATGAATGGTTCTGGGAGAGTTTAGTTAAAGGAACGGGAGATAGGTGAGTAGGGTTTAGAATCTGGAAAATATGACTCTGCTCTTCCTTTGGCTATGAAAACCAAAGCCAAAAATATTCCAGTCTTGGCATCTGCAAATAGGGGTGAATTAGACTTCTCTTCTGCCTATAACAAATATCACTATCAGAGACAATGCAATACAAGTTTAAGAGTTAATTTTTCTGGAGAAGAGAAGTATAAGCTGCCTATCCTTCATCAAATTGTGCACTCGAATTCTATCTTTGCTGGGAACTCTAGTGGATCATTTTTCCTTCTTTTTTCTAGTTTCTAGATGCCCGCCATACTCTCTCCCTTTTGGCCGTTTCCTCTTTCAGACCTGATCTTTCCAACCTCTTCTATTGTCACATCTCATACTTGTAACTTTAACTTCTCTCTGATACTTTCTGATGAATCAGCAATTATAATTAGTGTGAAAACCCTTCCGATTTATCAAAGTCATTGTGATGGTTAATCCTGGGTGTCAACTTGACTGGACTAAGGAACAAATAAGAGAAAAGGATCTTTGGATTGGACCACCTCAACCTGGATGGCCCACCCCAAATGTGGGCATTACCTTCTGCCAGCAGGCAGTATAAAGGACCACAGCAGAGGGAGCTGGTCCCTTTTTTTCCTGTGGCTTGGCTCTCTCTCACTGGTGAGTTTGTCTTGCTGCTGTGATCAACCCTTCAGATCCCTGCATGTACTGAGATGGGCAGATCTCCTGGCATCCACCAAGCCTTCACATCAGATTGGGACTACTGAGACATCCAGCCTTGCGGACTGAGCAGTTCCCTGGATTCCCAGCCTCTCCAGTTCTGCGCTACTGTTGAGCTCCATGAGAAAATCAATAAATTGTATATAGCTATTGTCCTAGTTTGTCTTCCATTGCTGTGACAAAACACTCTGACCGACACCAACTTGGGGAGGAAAGGGTTTATTCAGCTTACATCTCCTGGGTCACAGTTCATCACTTAGGGAACCCAAGACAGGAACTCAGGGCAGGAACCTGGAGGCAGGAGCTGAAGCACAGGCCATGGAGGAATGCTGTCCACTGGCTTGCTCGCTCTGGCTCATGCCCAGCCTGCCTTCTTATACCATACATAACTACCTGCCCGGGTGGCACCACTCATTGTGGGCTGGGCCCTTCCACACTGCTCGACCATCAAGACAATACTCCACAGATGTGGCCACAGGCCAATCCAATGGAGTCAATTCCTCAGTTGAGGCTCCCTCAACCCAGGTGTGTCAAGTTGACACTAAAGCTATCCAGCAGCACAATTGGACCCCTTGTCAACTTGACACAAAAACTATCACTATTAAACCACCACTTTCCAGTTCTTATCCCCAAAATATGATGTTAAACATGATCACAACCTAAGACAGTACAACCTCAAAAGCCTCACAGTCCTTAAAATGTCCAACACTTAATCCAGTCTATTAATCTCCTAACTGTGGGCTGTGCTAAAATCCAAAACAGTACTGTCTTATTTCAAAAGGGAAGAATCCAGCCCTCAAACAAAACCTAAGTCCAGCAAGTAGCTCAAGGCTGGACACCTGGATCACTCACGATCTTCTGGGCTCCAAAGGGTCTCGGCAGCTCCCTCTCTCCGACTCTGCGTCGTGGCACACTCAATCTCGTCAGGCCCAGGCCGACTCCATTCTACACCTACGCTGCTCTTGTGGTCGTCCCAGGTACCGGCATCTCCAAAAGCTGGGGTCGCTACTGAAACTGAGGTAGCACCTTCACCAAGGTCGCCTTCTGACCTCCCTGGTGCAAAGCCTCAGCTTCTCTCCATGACCCCTGCAATCCTGGGGTCTTCACAGCAACCGAGTGCACTTCTAACAATGGTCTTTCTGACCTCTTCACAGTGCCTAAGCCTCGGCTGCCTCTTTGTGACCCCCTCAATTTCAACAGGAACCATATAGGAGACTCTACACGTTACCAAGTACCGGCTTCTGGCTCGAGATGGAGGCTCAGGCCCTTTCTGGGTCAAGCTCTGGTGTGACCTTGAAGATATTCTCCCCAGAAGATTTCACCACAAGTGATGCTGGTCTCTTGTTACTTAACGCTGATTTTTTCAGCCCAGCTAACCAGCATAATTGCCAGTACACACAAAAAGTTCACTTCAGGTTCTGGTCTCTTGTTACTTACAGCTGATTTCTCCAGCCCCAGCTGACCAGAACCCACAAATTACCAGTCCTTGATTTCTGCTTCCCTTTGAAACTTCACAAGCCAGGCTCCATCTTCTACAACTCCTTCAGCAAAACTGCTCCAGCTCCACAGCAATGATCTTTAGCATTCAATGATCTTCCCAGCCCAAAGTTCCAAACGCCTCCACAATCCTTCCCCAAAACACCAAGGTCAGGTCTGTTACAAGCAATACCCACTTCTGGTACCAATTTCTCTCCTATTTGTCTTCCATTGCTGTGACAAAACACTCTGACCGACACCAACTTGGGGAGAAAGGGTTTTATTTCAGCTTACATCTCCTGGGTCACAGTTCATCACTTAGGGACCCAAGACAGGAACTCAGGCAGGAACCTGGAGGCAGGAGCTGAAGCACAGGCCATGGAGGAATGCTGTCCACTGGCTTGCTCGCTCTGGCTCATGCCCAGCCTGCCTTTTATACCATACATAACTACCTGCCCGAGGTGGCACCACTCATTGTGGCTGGGCCTTTCCACATCTCGACCATCAAGACAATAACTCCACAGATGTGGCCACAGGCCAATCCAATGGAGCAAATTCCCCAATTGAGGCTCCCTCAACCCAGGTGTGTAAAGTTGACACTAAAGCTATCCAGCACAGCTATATATCGTCCTGTTGCTTCTGTTTCTTTAGAGAACCCTGACTAATACAGATTTTGGTACCAGAGTGGTTTAGAGAAACAGAATTGAAAGGATAATTTCTTTAGTGGGTTTGGTAGTTTCTGGAGCCAGCTCTCCAACCAATGAAGCCTAGAGTTACTGAAGGCTTTCCTGGTGGCATGAAGAGGAATGATAATCCTTGGTGCAGACTATTTGATGTAATTATGAGATAGATCCATTGACTCACCTAACTCGCCTCTTGTGAGAAGCAGGAATTTAGTGACTCTATATTAAAACGTTCGAGAAATTGTGGAAAAATAAGGAAAATAAATGATGTTGCCTTGTTGCTCCTAGAATGTCTGGATAAAGTGATAGAGGAAAATAAGCTCAGTGATAAAATGACCAGCTCCGGATTCAAAAACAGTTTAAAGGTTTCCAAGTGTGCTCTGGAAGAGAATCTTCTCTCCAGCAGCCAAAGAGCTAAAGTGGCAGAAAAATCAAGCTGGAGCCCTTATTATACGTTTGGCTGATTTACAATGCAAATTTAATTCCCAGCCACGAAGACTGTCAGCAGTTAAAATGAGAGCACTGGTGGGGAAAGGGTGGAACCCTGAAACTTGGGATGGAGATGTGTGGGAGAACCATGACGATGAGGATTTTGAACCCTCGGATTCTGAGAGATTTTCTTTATCTGAGGAATTAATCTCCCCACCCTCAGCAGAGGATGAGTTTAATAATCAAGTAGTCGGATGACTCGTTCTGTGGATAGTCAGCCTCTTTCTCCAGCTATCCCTGTTGTTGTCAATGGGCCCATGAACAAAGTGGTCATGGTGGCAGAAGATGGAGTTATGCATGGGCTCGCCAGCATGGACTTCCACTCACCAAGGCTGATTTGGCTACAGCTGCTGCCGAGTGCCAGATTTGCCAACAGCAGAGACCAACATTGAGCACCCGATATGTGCTATTCCCCAGGGTGACCAGCCAGCAACCTTGTGGCAGGTTGACTACATTGGACCTCTTCCATCATGGAGGGGACAGCATTTTGTCCTTACAGGAATAGATACTTATTCTGGTTATGGATTTGCCTTTCCTGCACATAATGCTTCTGCCAAAGCTACCATCCAGGGACTTACAGAATGCTTTATCCACCATATGTGTATTCCTCACAGCATCGCTCCTGACCAAGAAACTCACTTCACACCAAAGAAGTGGACTGTGGGCCCATGGTATGGTATACTGGTCTTACCATGTTCCCACCACCCAGAACAGCTGGCTTGATAGAAAGATGGAATGCCTCTTGAAACACAGTTACAGTGCCAATTAGGAAACAATACCCTGGAGGGCTGGGGCAAGGTTCTCCAGCAGGAAGTATATGGTTTGA
>VZQC01012420.1:2097766-2185388 GCA_009823505.1 Rhizomys pruinosus
TTGTTCCCTGTTGAATGTGCAACTGAGATAAGTGTTAAGTGTTGTCATATTTAGGTTATTAGATACTGAAGGACTAAGTGTTCCTCAAGGACATTACCACCTACTCTAAGATATAATGCTTTGCTATTGCACATGAGACACTTATAACATGTTAGGTGGAATTATGACCTTGCCATTGTTTGCAATTGACATTTAAGCATAACATAAGAAGAGGCTATTTATTGGGTGTCAAGTTGACAAGGGGTGGACTTGTGATGGTTAATCCTGGGTGTCAACTTGACTGGACTAAGGAACAAATAAGAGAAAAGGATCTTTGGATTGGACCACCTCAACCCACATGGCCCACCCCAAATGTGGGCGTTACCTTCTGCCAGCAGGCAGTATAAAGGACCACAGCAGAGGGAGCTGGTCCCTTTTTTACCTGCGTCTTGTCTCTCTCTCACTGGTGAGTTTGTCTTGCTGCTGTGATCAACCTTTCAGATCCCAGCATGTACTGAGACTGGCAGATCTCCTGGATCCACCAGGCCTTCACACCAGATTTGGACTACTGAGACATCCAGCCTTGCAGACTGAGCAGTTCCCTGGATTCCCAGCCTCTCCAGTTCAGCGCTACTGTTGAGCTCTGTCATGTGAGCAAATCAATAAATTGTATATAGTTATGTATTCGTCCTGTTGCTTCTGTTTCTTTAGAGAACCCTGACTAATACAGTCTTCATTTTAAGAACCTACTCACATTACCATCCCTCTTTGCTCTAAAGTAAAATATTCATAGGTATCGATGACTAGGAAGAGGTCTATTATACAGCCTAAAAGAAGAAATGCAATGCCATCCTCTCCTAGCTTTATGATGTATATTAAATGAAGTTCACAAAAAGCATTGAAAGCACAGAAAATGTCAATTAATATTTTAAATTAAAAAGTTTCCCAATTGACCAAATTTATATATTCATATAGAGCATGTTCTTTAGAAATAGGCACACATTGTAGAAGTGTATTTCAGTGACATATGTAATCTATTTTTGTGTGTGAAAAAACACCATTCTATTAGCAATTTTGTAGAATAAAATATCTTGTTACTAACTGTGGCTACCTATTTTAAAATAAGAACTCTAAACGCATTTTTATTAAATTAGAATACTATAGTATTGGACCTACATGAGCCCACTCCTTCCTATTTAAGCCCTGTCTTGTTAACTTTTCTGTTGCTGTGATTAAAAACACCATGACCAAGGGAATTTATAGGAAGGGTTTATTTGACCTTACAGTTCCCTGTTCCAAAGGGATTAGAGTTCATCATGGCTGAGAGGCATGGGGAGAGGTGGCTGGAACAGGAGCAGAAAGCTGTTTTCTCATCTTCTCATAGGCATAGGAAGCAGAGAGCAAATGGAAATCAGGCAAGGATTATGAACTCTGAAAGCCCACCCCAAGTGACCTACTTCCTCAAGCAAAGTCACATCTCCTAAAAGCTTTCCAAACAGCACCACCGACTGGGCACAAAACGTCCAAATGGTTGGAGCCTGTGGAGGACAGTCTCATTCAAATGACTATATTCTACTCCCCAGCCCCCACAGGCTCATGGTCATATAAAATGCAAAATACATTTAGTCTAATCTCAAATGCCTTAATAGTCTTTAACAGTCTGAATGATATTCAAAACCAGAGTATGAAGTCTCTTCTGAGATTCAAGGTGATCTCTTAACTGTAGTCCTACTGTTAGAAAATGCCAGATCAGGATTGACCAAAGGGACATGAAAATGAAAGATGAGAGACAAACCTTGGGAGCAGATTGTTCCTTATTGAGAACAATGGAGGTAGTGCCATTTTTCCATGAGATTTGAAACTGCCCTTTTTCAATCCAACCTCCACATTCTGCATTTCTTTCTGCCCCAGTTACCTTTTTTCACTGTAGAGCTACATAATATTCACCATTAATAGCCACACCACCATTTCCCTGTTAGGCTGTCTTGAAATCCCCCCACTGCAAATTTTAGTCCATTATCATTCAACTTAACCTCAGGCATGCTCTTAGGCTGTGGGCAGGCTCTTTGCCAGTATATTCCAGTTCCTGCTTAAGTCCTTATTCCCCTCTGGAACTACATTGTTCTCGCCACTACTTTCTTCCAGGCTCCCACTAGAATGACTCATTAAGCTCTTCTCACAGCCAGCAATCAACTGCTTTTCTAAGGCAAACTTCCAAAGCCTTTCACATTCCTCCAAAAACTCACATGGTCAGGTTCTTCACTGGCAACAGCCCACTCTCTGGTACCAATTACTGTATTAGTTACTTTTCTGTTGTTTCAGTAAAACACCATGACCAAGGAAACTTTTAAAAAGAAGAGTCTATTTGAGCTTATGATTCCAGGATCCAGAGAGAGTAAAATCCATCCTGGTGGGGTGGCATGTTGTCAGCAGCTGGCTAGAGTACAGGAAAAGTGCTTACAGATTCAAACTTCCACAGGAAGCAGAGAGAGGCTGAGAATCCTCCTAAGTTTAAGAACTCTCAAAGTTCACCCTGGTTACATGCTTCCTCCAGCATGGCCACACTTCCTAAAGTCTGTCAGAACAGCGCCACCAACTGGGGATAAAATGTCCAAATATTTGGAGTCTATGGGGGACATTCTCATTCAAACCACAACAAACATAATCTTTTTTTTATGTGAAAGCACTATTCCATTAGCAATTTGTAGAACATAATACCTTGTTACTAACTATGACTACCTATTTTAAAATTGGAACTCTGAACTTATTTAATTCCAATGCTGTATAATTTGACCAACATGTCCGCACCCCTTCCTGCTTAAGCCCTGGCTTCTCATCATTCTGCCTCCCATTTCTGTGGTTTGCACCCTATTAGATTGCACATTTAAATGAAGTCTTGAAGAAGTTTTCTTTCTTTGTCTGTCTTCTTTAATTTAATGTAATGTCCCCCCAGGCATGTCTATGTTGAAACTATAGGATTCCTTCTTTTTCAAAGTAGTATTACTACTTTAAGGTTCTTGCTGCTGATGATGATTAAAACTACAGAGAACATATAATTTAAACCATATCAATCAGCAACTCATTTTATGCTATGAGGTTATGGGTTGATTGCATTTAATATGCTTTTTCATTGCTAAGCGAATGCTATTCATTTCTCTTGGCCAATCCAAAACTTTAGAAAGATTTGAGAGAATGTGCTCTATGAATTCATACCATTGAATATATATTGAATATAGGTAAGCTGTCTTTCAGCTTAGGAAAACATACAAGCCCTATGTATAGTCTGCCAGGTAGCTGCATCTGAGAAGAATTTGAAGCTAAAGAGGTTCAAGCAAAGTCTCAGCTTTCCAGAAGATCTATGAAAGATATTCAGGCAGAGAGCAAAGGACCCGCCTCCAGGATGGATCAGACAGTAAAGGACTCTGTTCCATGTTGGCAAGGAGAATAAGGATCCACCTCCAGGACGGCTGGAAAGTAAAGGAGGAGGCTCCAGGATGGATCAGAGAGTAATGGACCTGCCTCCTGGATGGATCAGAGAGAGAGAAAAAGAAAAACGGAATCAATAGAATGAATATCTATCTGTCTGTCTATCTATCTACCTCTCTCTCTCTCTCTCTCTCTCTCTCTCTCTCTATATATATATATATATATATATATATAAAGAGATCTGTGATCTGTGTTGGGTTACTTCCAGAGAGATCTCATTGTGGGAGTCCTCTATAGGACTGATAGTGTTTGGTGGGGATTTCTTATTTGCTTTCCATAGGTTGTTGATTTCTCTTTGTGCTTTTGGCATGTGGGTTTGATTCCTTTTGATTGTAATCTGACATGACATTCAAGTGTTTCTTCTTGCAAATATATTAAAGAAATAAAAACTAAGACCCTAAAAAATTTAACTGCATAAATGAAATAGAGTTCACAAAGGCTCCTCAACAAAAAGTTCAATCTGCCTGCCCCTTCATCAGAGGGGGGCATCCATCCTCCCTTTCAACTCCTTTCTCAATTACTCTTGGTATTTACATCTTCTCTATATTTTATATGTACAATTAATTATTAATTCTTATGGTAACTGTTGCTATCTTTCTGCTTCATGGTTCCCCTTGTTCAGTTTATCATAATTTCCCACAATTTTACATAAATAAAATTCAAAGGGGATTTTCTCATCTAAAAAAAAAAAAAAGACATTCAGGCAGAATGTATAGAGTCCACCATCTGCAGTGGTTTACAATAGCCACAGTTTGTAGACCTCATATTATCAGTAGCATCTCCCTTAAAGTAGTGCATTACTAGACTTGGAAGTCATTCCCATCTACCTTTCAATGACATTGCGTACATTTTCTGATATATCTACTTAAATCTTCTTAAGACAACCACCTCTTTTTTTCTTAGTACTTATAAACATAGATAATTTTATAATGGACTATATTGTTGAACTGATTTCGATTTTACTCATTATCCTAGGTGTAACTGGAGGAATGATTCCATGGAATATGTGAAGAAATTAAAAATAAGTAATGTGATATCGGATCTTCTATGGGCACAAGGCCGTAACTGTCAGTGAAATTATGAGAAGGAAGTCTTCTGAACATTAGTATGGCAGCACCATGTAGTGAATATGAAGTTAACATCAATCAGTAAAAACAGACATTTATCAGATACAAGTAAGTGAAACATGATAATTTCTGATCTTGTAGCACAGTGAATGGGTTCTAAAGTGGCACAGTAAATGGAATCTAGGGAAAAATACTAGTATTGATGTGAGTTCTGTAAAATCAGAGCTTCTCCTCACCAAGGCAATCAGATTGCACCTTAACAGAAATAGCCAGGCATTCTGTGATGATTTGGACAAAGTGCTGTAAGTGTTGTTTGGGGGAAATAATCAGTCGTCATTTCTTTTCATGATGTTACAAGTTAAAAGGTTCAGGTTATGGATTTGTAATAGTGCAAATTTCAAATCAAAGGCAGATTTTTTTCCCACTTTTGATAGAACAATAAAAATTGAAATATCATTGTAAATCTATGTTTTCTACTTTGTTAAATTAGTAATACTTAAATACATTCATCCAATTATCTATGAGGATTTTGTTTTACTGGATCTCAAATATCTGGTAGCAAGCTTCTAGTGATACTACTTCATCTTAGATCATATCTGAGGTCATCTAACCTTGACTTCTATTTTATGGAGAAACATTAACTTTGTATGAGAGTTGAGATTATGATCTGTGCACTAGTTAAGAAAATTATGCAAAAAAAAACTTGATTAGAAGATTACTTAAGCATAGAGACAAAAGACTTTTCATGGAAGATCAATGTTATGCCCTAAAACGAGGTAAGATTTAATAAATTGCCCTACCATACAACAAATTAAAACTAGACACCTGAAATTAATTTTGAATACAAATTTAACTTTAATTAGAGTGTTGAGTAAAATTTTTTTTTATAGGTAACTTGGTCAATGCTAGTTGTATTGTTATATTTTTTCTTCACATCTCTACAATCTCTTCTCATTTTGTCCCAGATTTATCCATGTTATGGAAGGGAGGAGGAAATGGACATTTGAGGGCCCTCACTCTTTCCTGCAACAACTTAGGCTTAACATTTTTCTAATGCAGAAGCTTTAGTCATTCCTTTCACAAAGCAAACATTTAACTCGCTACTCAGAGGCTTTATGAAAAGAATTTGAACAGGTGTCCTTAAGAATCTAGAAATTCACATTCTTATAAGAATAAGTGAATTCAACAGAAACCTGAAAGAGTGGGAGGAAACCTTCACCACTGATACATCTGACAGGCCATTAACTTCTACAATATATAAACTACTCAAAAAACAAAGAAGAAAATAAATAACTCAAAAGATGGAGTAAAGAGCTAAACAGAGACTTCACAAATAATGAAATAAAGATGGCTGAGAAACAGCTTAAAAAGTGTTCAACATCACTAATAATTAAGGAAATGCAAATTAAAATCACTTTAAGATATCATTTCACTCTGATAAGGCTGGCTGGGATTAAGAAAACAAGTTATACCAAATGCTGAAGAGGTTGTGAGGAAAGAGGAACATTCATGCACCACAGGTGGGAATGCAAACTCATAAAAGCACTATGGAAAGCAGTGTGGAAAACCCTTAAAAGATTCGAAATGAGCCTGCCACCTGATCCAGTCATACTACTCCTAGGTACATACCCACAAGACTCATCCTACCACAGACATACATGCACAGCCATGTTTATTGCAGCCCTCTTCACAACTGCAAAGAGCTGGAACCAACCCAAATGCCCCTCAACAGACAAGTGGATAGAGAAAACGTGGTACATTTACACAATGAAATTCTATGTAGTGGTAAATAAAGATGGGATCATGAACTTTGCAGGTAAATGGACAGAACTAGAAGCCATTATGCTAAGTGAAGTAACACAGCCCCAGAAAAACAAGCAAATGAACGGTATCCCTCATTTGTGGATGCTAGCACCAAGCAACTGGTTGTAAGGCAAACAGAGCAATGTTAATGTTATATTCCGCTTTTTCTGAAAGCATCTGTGCTCTTATAATACAGATCCCTTAACAGGCTCTAGAATTAACCTACCACTTATTTTGAGACTTTGTAATATTGTTATATGGGTGGAGAATATGTAGGCATATTTTAGAGTAATATAAATTTAAAAGGGAAAATGTGAGTCCTGAAATATGATTTGGAAATAGCATACAGTTTATTTTCAGAAGACATAATTTTAGTATAGGTGTGACATATATGTGTGTGTGTGTTGAAGCAATGAAAATTGGAGGGAACAACAACAACAAAAGAACTGGGATAATGGACCAACTAAAACAGTAAAGTTCTCCCCTAAACAATAATCCTCTAATTTGAAGAACTTTAAAAAGATTCAGAAAAAGATACAAGGCAAGTATGGCAGAATGCACGAACCCAGGTGGGGCAGGGGGCATGGAAAGGGAAATGATTTTAAATTGGACTGAGAAATGATGTATGAAATGCACAAAATTTCAATAAAACATTAAAAAAGAAAATCACCAATAGATATTTAAAAAAGGAATAAGTGAATTTAACTGTCACCTAGGAAGATTCTATGTCAGAGTCATGAGCAATAATAGGATTGTTTGCATGTTTACTTTGAAGAATGTGTCTGAGGAAAGAAGTTAGTTTTAGACATGTTTGCTTCATCCCTTTCCCTAATTTCTCACCCACACACTTAGGGTATGTTTGAAAGAAAAAGACATTTAAGCCTTTCTGCCTGTTTTCCTACCATTTGTGGGGAATAGGTGTTTGTTTACCATCAGACCACTAGTGACTTGTGAGATTCCCAACATGAAAGAGATGATCTGTGACTACTCGCTGAATAGAACTGAATGGAAATTCCTGTCTTTTCCTTTAGAATATGTTTCTTATAAAGAGTTTTATATGTTAAATGTAGAAAAAGTGTTTATGATAAAATAAATAAGCAGTTCCTTGGAACAAAATACATACCATTATCCAAACTCCAGAAATTATGAAATTAGTTGTCATTATTGTTCATTCATACATTTAATATATAGGCTCAGAATGTATAGTAATTTAGAACCCAGTTTGTTCATTTAGCGATGCCTTCCCAAGTCATTAATCAACTTTACCATTATTTATAATGGAATCCTGGAAGTGTGTGAATGTCCACTATAACGTCATCTCTTTTTGTGATGCATTTTGATTCTTGTTAATTCTCTCTAACATGAAAAATGTTGCAATTTAACCCCTGAAAAAAAAAAGAAAAAGAGGAAACAGCATGATTAGTTAAGAGGTTAAGAACTGAATGCTCTGAACTCACATCAGTCATTCAGCATTTCCAATCAAGAAATTGAAGACAGGCAATGTTACCTCCTTGTGACAATTTTAAAACTGATGAAATGAGATTGATAACAATAATTACTTTTTTGATTATTTATTAGTCATTTAGATTAAAAAATAAGTACATAGAATATATTATTTTCTTGATAAACAATTTAAAATATTGAGAGACTTCAAGATCAGAAGAGAGTGTCAGATTCCCCTAAAATTGGAGTTACAGATAGTAGTTAGCTGCCATGTGGGTGCTGGGAATCCAACCTGGGTTCTCTGAAAGAACACCCAGTGCTCTTAACCACTGAATCATCTCTCCAGCTCTAAGAATTAGTATTTTAGAAAAAAAAAAAGAGATGAATGATAACATGTCAAGAGAATTCCTCTTTATTTTATTTTTTTTAACTGAAGAGTTCCTTTGGGTCAAGAAACCTCCTCTCCACTTGCACTGGCCCATGGGTGTGGTTGCTGGTGAGGCATGACAAGAATCCTTGGGTGCTGAGTTTCCATCTGGGCACTAATGTGTAGAAAGAACTTTCTTCACAAAATCTAGCATACAAAGATTGGGACTGTACTGTCCTTAGCACAAAAGCTAGGGTTTTGAGCTTTGCAAGGATTTCAGAAGTGAGAAGCACGTGCAAATAGAGAACTAACAATCTAATTCTAATAATTTCTTAGGGAAAACATAAACTCAGGTATCCAAAAGATATTTCCCATTGTCAGAACTCCATTGTATTATCCCCTGATCTGGCTTATATATTTCATATATGATTTCAGGGTTTTTTTCCCCAATATAATATAAAATATCAGTATGTTCCATTAAGGCAATTTGGCATAAAAAATAAATATAATAAATAAATTAAATAATGATGAATAACAAAAGCTCCCTATATGATTCTACACATCGTTTTATTTATGATATTTTAAATCCTTATTTTTCCATTAATACGGTTAAATATATCATGAACATGCATTCTTTTCCATCTAATTTTACTTGGGGCTTTGCTATGTGAGAAATTTTACCCCCCCATCAGAAGTTAAGATTTTCATACTATGTCAATAACTGGCTTCTCCCTGTAATTTCATCACCTTTCATGAATCTCAGCATATGGTTATTTAAGAATGGATGCTCTCTGTTAGACCTCCATAATGGATTTCTATGCAAAGATTACATCAAGAGAAAAGTCTTCTGTAAAAAAAAAAATGATGAGGAAGCTGGGAACAACTGGAGAGATATGTGACCACCATGTAGGTTTGACTTGACAGGAAGAAAATATTGGAGGTGGCATCTTTACTGTGTGGAGGAGGGGCTCTCTGGGCCATCAGAAGAACCCTGGCCTTAGAATTCCTATCTATTCCCCCCACCTTACATTTGCAGACTAGATTCTTGAGAGACACTGCTTCTGGGCAAAGAGGTGATGGATGTTAAAGCTTTGGTATCAGAATTACTTCTCTGTGTGGCCCCAGCAGTCTTTCAAGTCTGTTCTTACTGTGATCATCTGGCCCTTTATGAGGAGCAAATGTCTTTTAGTTCAAGAAAATCATAAAACTCAATCTTGAAGGGACTATTTTAACAAAATGTTGTATTTGGTGTTCTGAAAGAATTGAACAGCCGGGCGTGGTGGCGCACGCCTTTAATCCTAGCACTTGGGAGGCAGAGGCAGGCGGATCTTTGTGAGTTCAAGGCCAGCCTGGTCTACAATGTGAGTTCCAGGACAGCTGGGGCTACAGGGAGACCCTGTCTCGAAAAGACCAAAAACTAAGTAAATAAATAAATAAATAAATAAATAAATAAATAAATAAATAAATAAAATCAGCTTTCCCTTTACCAATAGTCATGGATTGCTAATAGTTCCTCAGCTAAGGTTGGGACTTCTTCCCATTTCCTCACTTCTGTGTTTGGAGTTTTTGTCTGGTTTGAGCTTGCATGGGTCTTATGCATGCTGTTAGCATTGCTATAATTTCATATGAGAAACTTCCTAGCAACAGAAAACTTCTTCCTTGTGGGCATCCACCACCACTGGCTCTTACAGTCTTTCCATCCCCTCTTCNGGCTTGCTTGCTGCTTCTGTTCATGTGTGATTGTAGCTGTTACCTGCTAGCACCTTTTTGGATCTGTAAAATCTGTTCATATTTCTGCTAACATTGAAGGCTATTGTTAAGCCATTCAAGAAAAGCATTTGGGGTTGAGAGCTGGTAGACGTCACACACTGTGTTCTTTTATGTTTGGGGTGATTTTCTGCTCTTTCAAAGGAATTTCCAGTGGACACAATTTTGAAGCTAGAAGGAGCATTTAAACTTCTCATTGATTTCTGCTTATAGGTGAAATCATACTAACTTATCTTTAGACTTGATGACAAAAAAATCACTAAAATTAGTTATTTCATTGATAAAAATAATGCCCCATTGTTCTTATAAGATATTTTAAAGTCAAGCCTAATCTGAAGCAGGTAGTTGAGAATCAAGATACCAAAAAGTTTCCTTCAGTATTTAAACATGATGGACATTGAATAGGCTATGATCTCAAAGATTTTGAGTTACAATGGTTGGTCCGATCATTCTATTATGCCATTTGATAGAATATGTGGCTAGCAGAGGAGCCATAAGCTTCATTAAGAAAGTCACAGGGTCAGGGCTGGAGAGATGGCCTAGTGGTTAAGAGCACCGACCGCTCTTACAGAGGACCCGGGTTCGATCCCCAGCACCCACATGGTGGCTGAGAACCGTCTGAAACTCCAATTCCAGGAGAACTCCAGTTCCAGGGGAATCCAAAACCCTCTTCTGACCTCCACGTCATTGCACAACACGGGTGCACAAACCTACATGCAGACAGTACACTCATACACATACAAAAATAAATAAATAAAAAAAAAGAAAGTCACAGGGCCATAATTCCCTTTATAGGATAAGTTGTTTCTTCTTTGAAAGACCTGACAGACTGCAAACTTGGGGGAGGAGCCTGAGTCAAGGCCCAGCCACCAGGTTCCCCTGGGACCATCAGACACAAGATTTTGGTGCAGGAGATTTTGGAACTCTGGGACTTTGAGTAGGGATGGAGCCATATAAAAGGCTCACCACAGGAAGCTGGGATCTCTTGTCTCCCTTTGACCAACATGCAGGGCAGAAGGCAAAAGGGACTACTCAGGAACTCCAGGCAGCCATGTTGGACCAGGAACCCAGCTGCTTGCATGGCTTAAGTTGGGTGTGTGTTTGTCATTATCTTGTAAGTAGGCCCATTAAAATTCTCTAGTTTTAAGTAAGATTGGAGAACTCTGTACTTGCATTGCCTTAGGTAGTGGGGAAACCTGAAAGCAATGGAGAAGGCTGGTGGGGCTCCAGGCTGCTGTGGGCATAGCTCCATGCTGTGCCTGTCCTGCTCTAGACAGAAAGTTTCTCTGCAACACCCTTGAAATGGCCAAATAGCCCTAAACTCTCTGTCTGGCCTTGCTGAATCCTTGTCAAAGGTCCACTCCCAAGAAGGACACAAACTATTTGTGGAACTTACCTAACTTCTTAGGGCTTCAGGTTACTGGCTTTATCACTTATTCAGCAGGGAAGTAACCTTAACAAAAGACGTTCAATTATGCAAACACAGCAGGCCTTGTCACCAAGTACATTCCAGCTGGGCCCAAAGCAGAATAAAACCTTCCTACAACCCCCATTGAGGGGCAGAGAACTTCTTGTGGGAGAAGCTTCTCTGTCTTCTCTTAAATGCTTTTTTGATTTTACACTTTGTTTGGTATTTTTGAGACAGGGTCTCCCTTTTAGTACCAGGTGTCCTGGAGCTCACTCTGTAGACCAGGCTGGCCTTGAACCCACAGAGATCCACCTATCTCTGCCTCCCAAGTGCTGGGATTAAAGGCATGAGCCACCACGACCAGCACATGCTTTTTTATTCCCTTAACTTTAACTTCTTCCTTTTTCCTCTCCAGAAATCTAATATTATTTATTATTTATAAGACAAAATTTATGATGATAGTAGCCATTTTATGGTTGGAGAGACTAAGGCACCACTGTTTAAATAATATTCTAAGTCTTTTTTTATTACTTCTTTTTTTTTCATTTTTTAACAGTAAGTAATAATTTATGAGTACAAGCATCCTTCATGTAAAACCAATTTGCAAGCAGTTGTGCCCAAACCCACACAGCCCATGGGTCCCACCATCCAGCTGGGGGGGCTTGTATGTTCAATCAAGTTGATCAAATGAGTGTCCAGACTATATTGCTGTAGTTTCACCATTCACCCCAACTGCAGTCCTTACATTCTACCATGCCGTCCCTCTGCATGATTGTTCCCTTAGGCTAGAAAAGGGGCACAAGTGGATGAGAAAGCAAAACTCTAATCTTTCTTGTAGCTGTTTCTTGGACTCGGCAACTTCTTGCTGTTCCTTTATGGGCTGCATTTGCCATGGAATAACTTTCATCCTACTAATGAAAGCACAAGGCTAATTAACCATTATGGTATTTAACAGTACTAATTGTTATGTGGTTACTTTGGTATAGACAACAGATGTTTGGATGGTATTCTAATCCATGAATTATGTCTTTCTGTAAAATAAACAGGTCTTACTGTAGCTATAACATCTCCTAACCACTAGAGATGTAAGCTTGTGGGCATCAGCTGTGGGTATTCCTCCAAGGAGAGAGACTAATAGCCATTGAGATTTGGGATAATACAGACATATTGGCTGCCACTGTGTTCAACAGTATTTCCAAGCAGGTGAGGTGTTACTGGTGCTGATGGAGGAGTCTTGCTTGACTCAGGAGACCTATATTTGCTTATTGGTTTAGTGCCCTTTGGAACACTCTCTGGCATCCAGAGCCAACTCTGTAACATTGCAAGTGTGGTCTCCATAATCTTTCCATTTTTACATCAGGTCTTCAACGCAGGGGCCTTATCGCCCTCTTCTTGCAGGTATCCCAGTTTGGAGGCCAAGGAGCCTTTACCTATTTGGGGGGTGCTTGATCCCCTGGCCAATAATCTCCTTGTAGAATAATCATTGTTGGATGATCAGGCTTGTTGGAGAGCGAGACACAGTTCAGCCTGGACAGGCCCGACATGCCCTGCTCGCCCAGCATGGATCCGGGAATATGCCGATGTTTGCTGAAGATAAGCCCAGGATGTTTCAGCCCACAGGACATTCCAAGCTTATCTTAAACACGTTTTGCAAGCCCTGCCAGATCACCTTTGCCCTAACTATCCCCACAGCTCCCCCTCCTCACTTCCTGCCTTTCTACAAAGTATAAATGTAACCGCTTTTGTTTCATTAAAACAGACCTTGACAACCTTTGCTTGGTCTCGCTCTTTTCTCTCACGCCCATTATATTTCAGGTCTGGGGTCTCCCCTCAAAACCCACTAGTAACTGAGTCCCGCAGGATATAGGACAAGTGGCGCCCACACGTGGGCCTCGAGTGTTCGCAGACCCCTCGCCGGATGAAGAGTCAAAGTGGTGGCAGCTGCATTCTGATACTGAGGACTCTCCATCACCCATGGAAGCTGGACCTCTGGATAAAAGTAAGTAAGTGGTTTCATCTTCATCCTATCTACATAATGGGCAAGTCATAAAGCAAAGAAGAAAAGTTTATTTCCTTCTTTAAGTGTCTTCAGGGAGAAAGGATAGGAAAGAAAAAAGATTTGGTAAAGTTTTATATATTAATGGAGACCCCTGTCCACGTGTTATATTGGACGGCCCCTCCATTCATCCCAAATATGGGACAAGGTGGGTAGGGAACTTATGCCCACCTTAAAGAAAAAGGAAATCTCTCATTGATTAAGTCAAATGTCTAGCAAGCTCTCTGTGTGTTACCTGTTCTCGTCATGTGTCTGAGATTTGTCATGTGTTTCCTCTTGTGTTGGTTCCTGTTAAAATGTCATCTCAACTAGTTTTTCCATTTCTATTTGTCACATAAATTAGCTACTTTTGGCAACTGCCCTTAAACTTTTTCAAAGGCTATTTGAACAAGCGGGTTCCTAAGTTTCTACAAAAAGTTCTTCCTAATGTTTTTCTAAGGTTTTATTTGTTATCTGTTAAGACTGGATTGAACTCCAAATAAAACTGGTCTAATTTACAGGTATTCATCCAGGCCAGGTGCGCATGCTTTAATCCTAGCACTTGGGAGGCAGAGCAGGTGGATCCTTGTAGGCCACCTGGTTACAGAGTGAGCTCAGGACAAGGGGAACAGTGAGACCCCTGTCTCAGAAAAAAAAAAGAAAAAAGAAAAGAAAAAAAAAAGAAGGCCTATAGTACCCCAATGTGGGTCTCGGAGACCAGTTGGTAAGCTAGAATCTCTGCAAGATGGAAAATCACTTTCAAGGAAGCATGTTCAGGAGGAATTGTTGTAATGTATGGTAGTGTTTGTTGACTGTGTGCTGTGGTTGCCGTGGCTGTTGTTTTTCAAGTTGTGGATGAGAAAGTTTGGCATCTCCAAATCAGTGAAGGCAGGGCTGGGATGAACGCAGAAAGGGAGTCTCCTGTTGACTGGTGGGAGCCTGTGATGGCACGAGGAGATTTGCCTGTGTGCCAGAGAACTCCTTTCTCTGATGGGCTTTGAGAGGCTTGCATTCTCTTGATGGGTTTCACCCACTCGGAGGACACAATTATGCAGCCCAATGGGTGTGTCTTGGCTTCCTGGATTGGGGGCATCGTTTCTCCCTACCCTTCCCAGTGGCGGGTGTTCAGGGAGATTGGAGAAGGAGCCTTCCTCTCCCATGGTTTCTCTGGAGTTTGGGTGTGGTTGGGGTTTGCCCCTGCACCTGGTCCTGGCTACCCACCTTCTGGCCACAGTTCGGGTGGGGTGGGTCATGGAGGCTGGAGGGATGGGCATGCCCTTGGAGCATTTTGCAGGGAGCATTCCATGGAGGTGTTCCTGAGGGCTGGTCTTGTGCTGCAAATTGAGCTTGTAAAATTCTAGGCTGGTGTTGGCCCACACCTTTAATCCAAATCAAATGTCTGTGAAGTTCTGGCTGCCTAGTCATATTTTTCATGTAGCTGTTTGTAGATACTACTGGTTAGATCTAGTCCAATGTTTGTTCTTGTGTCCCTCTCCTGCTCTGGAAACAGTGGATGGCTGGTGGGGGAAAGGCTGCTTTACGTATTTCTGTGTTTCACTAGGGAAGCATAAAGTCTAGAGCAAGAGCCCAGCCCTGGGCAGTGTTCGATGTGTTTTAAAAGTGCAGCTTTTGATTCCAACCTCTGAGACAGATGTGGACCTCCACCCCACCAAAGTTGTATCAATTAAAGTTTTTAAATTCCAAAATCCATACTCAGCATGTTTCAACTTAAGTCTAGAAATTACGTGAAATCTAAAAAACAAACTTGTTCGATAAATTGTCTTCTTTTAAAGGAACATTGGTAAAAGTCTCTTTTAACAACAAATTGATTTTTGGTTAATTTAAATAAGAAAGTTTTTGAATAAAGACTGTTTTATGTCTTTAGACCCATCTTCAAGCTATGTAGTAGTGAGTGATGAGTTCCTGCTTTCAATTCATTATAGTCCACAGGTTTAAATCTATTAGTACTATAAAATAAAAATAGATTCGATTCATAGAAAATGTTTGCTTTATACCCCTTAGTGTTAACAAATTTTCAATTGGTTTATAGTACGCATATTATTCGTTTAATGATAGATTGTTTAATTATTATTAGTAATGTTATTAATAGTTATAGTTAATGTTTATGAATATAATATTGATAATAAGATAAAAATAATCGTCCTAATGGTAAATTGTTCATGTTGTGCTATTTTTGAACCATTATTATTAAAATTTCGTTGGGACTAAGTAATGGTTAATGGTAATTATTAGATAATTAATAATATAATAATGGTTATAATGTTGGATTATGAAAATTATTATTTCCAAAGTCCTTAATAACAAGACAAGATGGATCATTTCAAGACTACAAACAACTTGTGGCCTGTCTACTTTTGGGAACCTCAGGTCTTTAGATTTGTAAATAATATAGGCACGTTAGGCTTAGGTATAGGGACAGTTTAGGCATAATTTAACCAGAAGGGATAGGAAAGGGAACGAATAGTAAATTTTAGTTATAGTTCAATTGAAGGCAAGTTGTTGCAAATGGGCCTAAGAGGTGGCAATTGATCTCAGCTGTTTTTGGAGTGTACTAGACCATTTATTCTAATTAGAAAATAACCCTAAACAAATATAAAAATTTTCATGGTTTTCCATTTGGACATCAATGATATGGCTTTCTTCCTTACAGGCCAACCATAAATCATTCTTATGAATGCATTGTATGTGTATGTAGTGCGCACACACGTGTGTATGGATAGAGTGTACTTTTTTGTGTCCTAAGTATATTATGTTATAGACATGAAAATGAAACATTGCCTCTAAGTTGGAACTGGGCCCTTCCATCTTAAGATGCCAAATTTATAATTAAAACAGCCAACAACGTAATTCAATTTCAACAAAGGTGATGGGTTATAATATCAAAAAAGTAAAATAATAAATCTACACTGGTTACACTCTTTCAACATCTAAAAACAAAGATCCAACGAGGTTTTCATAGTATTAACAGTGTTAATGTTTTTAGAATATTGAAAAATAAAAAAATAAAGAGGTTAAATAAAATAATCAAGATGGTAATGAAGGTAAACAACTTCTCATGGACATATCAAGCCATCTTAAAGTGCTGACAGACCATTAGAAATGTAAAAACAAATTTTTTAAATTAAATGAGCTTACGATATAAAAATCTTTAAAGTAGTGTTTCATGCCAGCCTAAAAAAAGCGCGACTTGGTAAAGATCATATTATACATCCACCTTAACTAGTGTAGGTTATCACATGTATATAAAATGGTAATTCACATTTGAACTATTAGGAATATTAGATGTTAATTGTTTTATTTTTATTTTATGAATTCCAACAATGGCTTGGGGTTAAGGGCACACAAATGTCTCTGTATTTTTCTGGTGTTATACAGTATCACCTTGTAACAATTTCCATTTACTTGTAGTATGAATTTAAGGATTAAGTCTGAGTCAACTTCCAGAGATAAGCATACAGCATAAGATAAAAGTTTGGGTAAATATGTTGAAGTATACCACCTTGAACCTGGTCATGTTTATGGGTATTTGTAATACAACAATTTGCATCATTGATCACAGCAAAAAAAGGGAGGTGGCTGATAATATTCCCCTCGTATACGCAAACTATTTTGAGCTTCTAATAATTTTAATTTTAAAAATCTTGAAGCTAACATGGGAGGAGATTTGTGTTCCCACAGTAAAAACACCAACCTAAATACCGAAAACGTACACAAATCTTTGACTGAAGATGAACTGGGAAGTCCAGTCAGAGAGGCTGACCCATCTGAAATTAAGGAAGAGAGAACCTCTGATTGCCTGAGTCAAAGACATGAGCATCTCTCTAATTATTTTGAAGGGTAACTATAAATGTGGTCTAATGAAGTTTACCTTCCAAATCTGAGAAACCTTCCTACCTCTCAATCTTTATATAAAAAAGAAAAATATGATGGTAATGGAAGTCATTCCCCAACTGTAAATTAGAACCAACTGCTATAATGGTAAATGCTTATAGAACAGGTGTGACTGCCTTCCTTGGTTGGTTAATAGACATACAAACTGTACAGAGATGATTCTCTATCTGGAACCAAATATAAATTATTTATAAGTGGTACAATTGTAGCACAATATGTTAATACAGGAAGCCCGATGCTCAGCAATGGATCTTCTGCCAAGGAGATGTTGGCTAGGGATTAAACCACCCCCCCCAAAATTATAAAGGCTTTGCCTATAAAAATGGGATATCTAGCAAAGAAAGAGGTGATAAGTACCTGTTGCGAAGACCTGTGTAATCATGAAAAAATTTTTGAGACATCACTTGCTATGTACAGTTGGCTCTAATGCCAGAGAGTGTTAACCAAAGGCCAATGCGATAAGCAAAAATATGGTTCTCCTGAGTCAAGCAAGACTCCTCTGTCAGTATCAGCTACACTCAAATGCTGAGAGTACTGTCAACCAGTGCAGCCATGTGTCTTAAATATCCCAAATCTAATTGGCTATTAGCTCTCTCCTTGGAGGAATAATTCATGGCTGATGCCACTAAGTCTTAATGTCTCTAGTGGTCAGAAGATTATTATAAGCCACAATAAGAAACTGTCATCTTTTATAGAGAAACGCAGAGCTTTGTGGATTAAGTATCCATCCAAACATCTTGTCTATGCTCACAGCTTAGCTGCCTAATATATTGTTTAAATGCTGTACATTAATTGCTTTGTGCTTTGTTATAAGATAAAAAGGTACCCTGGATAAGCATGTCAACCCATGACGGGACTAAACAACCTGAACTGGAGTAAAAAAATGACATCTCCAGAGAAATAACTGCTTTGTTCTACACCCACCCTTGCCCCTCTCCACAAAGCCTAAGGGAACAATTTGCAGAGAGGAGGCATGGTAAGAATGTAAAGGCTGGCGGAGAGGACTGGGGTGATTGTGAGATTAACAACAATATGCGACTGGACTATGGAACCTTGGTTGTTCAAAATTGAAACATAGATCACTTGAAAACCCACCTTTACAATGGACTCCCCTCTTTTTGTATAAAAGGAGGGAGGAGATGCTGGGAGCCTAAAGCTGTCAGACATACATGCTGCAGAAAATCACTAACTTGCTTATCTCAGAAATTTACGAGTACCAGCATAGATTCCAGGCTGACGATCCAGCTCCCAGTGCCGTTTAAAATTAAAAAATAAAAATACAATTGGAGACTTTTGATAAGGTATTGTGATGCCATGGATTGGGTAAACACTTACCTGCTGTAGAGTGACCCAATGACGGGAATAGCTCGAGCCGAAAATAGGAGATACATGTCTGGGACACTCCTTATCCTAAACATCCACACTTGGGATGCAGCCAGACTGCAAGAGTGGCCCCCCATGGCCTGCCCAGACACTCTGTGAGGCATGCCAGTTTCCTGGCCCCTACCTCCTCCCAAGAACCGGTTTTGCGGAAAGCAACTCGAGTAGCCTAAGACACGGGGCTCTACCGGTAAAGACCCGACCATGGAGTCAAATCACATAGCCTAAGACAGACTCTCCTTTTGTAAAGTAAATAAAATAGGGGGACATGTTGGAGACTGAGACACAGTTCAGCCTGGACAGGCCCGGACATGCCCTGCTCGCCCAGCATGGATCCGGGACTATGCCGATGTTTGCTGAAGATAAGCTCAGGATGTTTCAGCCCACAGGACATTCCAAGCTTATCTTAAACACGTTTTGCAAGCCCTGCCAGATCACCTTTGCCCTAACTATCCCCACAGCTCCCCCTCCTCACTTCCTGCCTTTCTACAAAGTATAAATGTAACCGCTTTTGTTTCATTAAAACAGACCTTGACAACCTTTGCTTAGTCTCGCTCTTTTCTCTCGCGCCCATTATATTTCAGGTCTGGGGTCTCCCCTCGAAACCCACTAGTAACTGAGTCCCGCAGGATACGGGACAAGAGCTCCTGTATTAATATATTTTACTTAAGTGCATAGCTTAAGGAGATTTTAGCATTATATTTGGTTCTGAATAGAGAATAATCCTTTTCACAGTTCCTATGTCTATTTATAAATTAAAGAAGGCAGTTTTACCAGTTTTACAAGAGATTACCTCTATAATATTATAGAGGTAATCTCTTGTAAAACTGCCTTCTTTAATTCACAAACTATTTTAAAAATATTTTTATTTATTGGAGAATTTCATACAATGTATTTTGATGATGTTCAAATTTGCTAGCCCCTCTTTGACCCCGTATTTCTACTCCCTGATTTCAAGTCATCTCCTAATATCTGTCTTTTTTAAAGACCTATCAGATGTAATCTATGTTTCTATAATGTTCTGGGGTGTGGGTCTATCCCTTGACATCTGGGCAACTGCTCAGATGGTACTCTAGTAAGGAAAATTGGCTCATGGTACCTAATAGGAAACCATCCTTGCTGTTAATGCAGAGGATGACCTTACTTCAGCCCATTTATTATAACATTTTAAATATTCACAAGATAATTCTTTGTCATCATCACTGTCATCCTCAGCATCCGAGATAGATGCACCCTTGTGACCCCCAATAGGATCTTTGACCTTCAAAGTTTGTGTCTGTCTCATGTTTCCGAACATCTTCTGACACTGGCTTCCCTGCACTCTCTTTGCTCTTCAACTGTTAACTCCACATGCTGCTTCTGCTCTGTCTTCTCCTGCTCCCCCTGGTTGTTACAGACCCAGGATATTCCTTTAGCTCTCTCAGACAAACGTTTTTTTTGAATCCAGAAGCGTTGCCCCCAAGGAAGCATTCATATTAGGGACTTCTATAGATCTTCTACCAGAAACCACACTTGCTGGGGACAGCTATGCTACCCAGCAGAAGGGCTCACAGGTAGTCTGCTTGGCTGGTTTCGCCCTCCCCATGCTGTCCCCATCACTGCCTTGGGCCTGGGTGCCCTTCTGATCTCCTGAGACCTCCAGACTAGTGAATGATTTCAATGCAAAAAGGACAGATCAGGCCATATTAAATGCAAACAAGTTCAAACTCAGGTTTATTCAGAGTCCCGGTTGGGTGGGGGTCATGTGCTGTTGGGGAAGCCCCTTGCCCAGGTTGGGGTAACCCCACTGTTTCTTTGCTTTGGAGGGGAGGGGGGAGTGGCAAATGGAGATAGGGAAGAGCTTGGGGTGGGGGAATGGGTGGCCAGCAGAGGACTTTCCAGCCTGCATGAAGGAAGGCCAGGGGTTCCTACCTAACAACTAGCCTGCTAGCACCTGGGCACTGGATCCATATAGTATCCAATTGGGCTTTGTCCCTTTATCCTGCTGGAGAACTCTTGAATAGTCAGCTTGGAAACATCTGGTCTGGCCAAATAAAAAATAATCCAAAGTGAGAACCTGAAGCACAGATCAAATATCTGTTAGTAGCAGAACAGAAAGCAACCAAGCTACATCAACAGGAATGACATACCTATACAGTTACAGAAAGAACACAGAACACCAATTAGTCTGGCCTAGAACATAAATACCCCATGACAGACCACAGTAAAAACAGTAAGTGTACAGAACAAAGAGAGAATACTGAAAGCAGCAAGATAAAAACAAGTCATATGTAAAGGAAAACCCATAAGAATTACAGCTGAATTTTCAGTGCAAACTGTAAAAGGCAGAAGAGCCTGGAGCAAAATATTTTAAGTTCCAAATGAGCAAAGACGACAACTCAGAGTACTTTACCCAGCAAAACTGTATCATTGTTGAAGGTTAAAGAAAAACATCCCATGATACAAATAGGCTGAAAGAATTCACTTCCACCAAATCAGTCCTACAGAGAATACTCCAGGCAATACAAAAGACTGAAGAAAGAAATTACCATATTCAAGAGGTTACAGAAAGAAAAAAAAAATGAAGGTATAAAGTACAGAAAAACAAAATAAGGAAAAGAACATGAAAAAAGAAAATGAACCTAATCAAGCCACACCTTAAAATGATAATTCTAAACATCAATGAGGTCAGCTCCCCAGCGAAAGGACACAGGCTAGTTGAATGGATTAAGAAACAAAATCCAGCAATTAGAGATAGTTCAACAGATAAGAGCATTGGCCTCTCTTGAAGAGGACCTGGATTTGAGTTCCAATTCCCACTTGGAGACTGACAACTGCCCATAACTCCAGTTCCAAGGGATCTGACATCCTCCTCTGACCTCCGTGTCTACTGCATGACATGGATGCACTTACATGCATGCAGGATAAATTAATAGTAGTAAGAAAGGAACAAAATCCATCTATTTGTTTTTATAAGAAACTCATCTCAAGAATAGGTACCACCTTAAAGTGAAAGGATGAAAAAAATTTCCAAGCATACAGCATAAGAAACAAGCAAGAATTGCTATTCTAATATCTGACAAAATAGAATTCAGGTTAAAATTATTCAGAACAGATAAAGTAGGTGACTACATGGTGGTCAAGGGAACAATAGAGCAAGGAGACATAAGAATCATGAACATATGCACCAAACTGCAGTGCCCCTTGATTCATAGAAACAGTACTATTGGACTTCAAGACACAGATTAACCACAACTCAGTAATAGTAGGTACTCGGTACCACAATTTCTCCAAAAGACAGGTCATCTGACCAAAAAACAAAAGAAACATCTGTGGGGCTGGAGAGATGGCTCAGCGGTTAAGAGTGCCGCTGACTGCTCTTGCAGAGGACCTGGGTTCAATTCCCAGCACCCACATGGCAGCTGAGAACCGTCTTTAACTCCAGTTCTAGGGGAATCCAACGCCCTCTTCTGACCTCCGCAGCATTGCACTACAGGGGTGCACCAACCTACATGCAGACAGTACACTCATACACATAAAAAATTAAAAAAGAAACATCTGTATTAAATATCATTCATCAAATAGATCTAACAGCCATTGACAGACTATTCCACATAAGCACTAAAGAATACATAATCTAATCAGCATCACATGGAAGTTTCTCTAAAACAGATGACATCCTGGAACACAAAATAAATCTCAGCAAATCCAAAAACTGAATAATTCCATGTAGTCTATCAGACCACAATACGATAAAACACAAAATCAACCAACATTAAAGGAAGCTCTAGTAACTACACGAACTCGTGGAGGTTAAACAACATACTCCTAAATGATGAATGGGTCAAAGAAGAAATCAATAAAGAAATAAAGCATTCTTGCAACTTAATGAAAATGATAATACAATACAACAAATTAAAAGTAGTCCTAAGAGGGAAATTTGCAGCTGTAAGCACCTATGTTGAAAAACCAGGAAGAACAGAAATAAATGACTTAATGATTTGTCTCAGGAATCTGGAAAAGCAAGAACAAACTAAACCCAAACTTAAACAGAAGAAAAGAAATAATAAAAAGAGCAGACTCAATGAAATAGAAACAAAAAATATAAAGCATCAGTGAACCTAAAAAGCTGGATCTTCGTAAAGAAAAATAAAACAGACAGAACCCCTAGTCCAGCTAACCAAAACTTTAAAAAAAAAGAGCAAAACCTAAACAACCAAATCAGTGAAGAAAGACGAAACATCACAACAGACAAAGAAAAGATCCACAAAATTGTAAGGCAAAATGAATAACCCTATAGCCTATTAAATTTGAAAATCTAAAAGAAATGGACTAATTGCTAAATTCAATGGATCTACCAAAGTTAAAACAAGAAGAGATAAACAGTTTAAACAGTCTTGTAAGGAATAAGAAAATCAGAACAATAATACAAACCTCCCAACTAAAGAAAGCTTAGACCCAGATGGATTCACAGCATAAGTTTACCAGCTCTTGAAGACAACCTACAGCCAATACTACTTAAAAGACTCAAAAAGACAAAAATAGAGAACTCCCAAACTCCTTCCATGAAGCCAGCGTTACTCTAATACTAAAGGCATGTAAAGACATAACAAAAGTGAATATTATAAGCCCATAACCTTAGTGAACTTACTTGTAAAAATCCTTAACAAAATTTCTCACAAACCACATACAGACACACATCAATAAGATCAAGTCCACTTTACTCCAGAGATGCAGGGATGTAAGACAATAAACATAATCAATAACATAACTGGATTTAAAGAAAAAAATCACATGACTATGTCAATAGATCCAGAAAAGGCCTTTGATAAAATTCAACATGATATTATATAAAAAGTCCTAGAGGGAATTGGACTGGAAGGAATATACCTAGAGATAATTAAAGCTATATATAACAAACCCACAGTCGATATCATTGTAAATGGAGAGAAACTAGAATCATTCCTATTAAAATCAAGAACCAAGCAAGTCTGTCCATTATCCTCACTCATTTTTAGTATAGTGTTTGAAACTTTTCCTAGTGCAATAATACCAAAAAAAGGAAATTAAAGTGATACTAATAAGAAAAGAAGAGGTTGAATTATCCCCATTTGCAGGTGATATGATATTATGCATATGAGATACAAAAATTCCACGAGAAAAATTTGAGAAATGGTGAACTTTTTCAGCAAAGTGGAAACTTACAAAATCAATTTACAAAAATCAGTAGCTTTTCTATTTACCAAATACCAGCAATCAGAGAAAGAGTTCACAGAAACACTTCCAGTTCACAATAGCCTCGGAAGATATCTGGGAATGGAATACATCTAACCAAAATCATTAATGACCTTTGCATTGAGAAATTTAAATCTTTGAAGAAAGGGATGAAGACAAAAGGAGATGGAAAGACCCCTCCCTGATCAGGGACTGGTGGAAAAAATGACCATCCTTCCAAAAGCAATTTATAGATTGAATATAACCTCAATCAAAATCCTCATGACATTTCTCACAGAAATAGAAAAATATCCTAAAATTCATATGTAATCACAAAAGGCACTGGATAACCACAGCAATCCTGAGCACAAAGACCAAATCTGGCGGCAAGGGAATTACTATACCAGATCTTCAAGTATATTACAGAGATATAGTCATAAAACAGCATGGTATTGGCCAACAACCAGTCGCATAGATCAATGGAACAAAAGAGAAGGTAAAAACACCAGTGTGTGCAATGTCAGCTACAGGATACTTGCCAAAAAGGTCAGAACACGTCCCGAAGGCAGCCTCTTCCACGAAGGATGCTTTCAAAATTGGATCACCATATTTTAGAAAAAAAATTAGAACTGTATCTATCACCACCACCCCCCAACAAAAGTAAACTGAATATGGATTAAAGATTTCAATGTGAAACCAGAAATGCTTTCTAAATAAGACATCGGTTGCTCTGGAATCAATAAGTGAGACCTTATTAAAATGCGAAACTTTTGTCTAGCAGAGGGCAAAACCAATCAAGTGAAATTAGAAGCTGACAAAGTGAGAGAAAATCTTCACCAGCTACAAACTGAGCAGGATTAATATCCATGATATACAAAGAACTGAAAACACAAAGAATCAAGGAAGCAAATGAGCCAATTGACAAATGGGCTATGGATCTGAAAGGAGGTGTCTCTAAAGAAGAAATAAAAATGGATAAAAAATGGCCTTAAAAATCCTTACAAAGTATTCAACAGCCTTAGTATTTAGGGGAGTGCAAATCAGAACCACTTTAACATTTCCCACATCCTCACCAGCATTTGGTGTCATTTGTTCTCTTGCTGGTGAGGATATGGGAAAAGAGGAAGCCTCATTCACCGCTGGCACAATCCAATAATATATCTACCATATGATCTGTTTATAGCACTCCTAGGCATATACCCAAAGGACTCATCCTACTGCAGAGATACCTGGGCAGCCATGTTTGTTGCTGCTAAGAATTGGAAGCAATCTAAATGTCCTTCGACTGATGAATGTATAATCAGAATATGGTATATTTTCACAATGGAGTTCTACTCGGTGGTAATGAAAAATGAAATCATGAAATTTGCAGTTAATTGCATGGATCTAGAAACTGTTATACTAAGTGAAGTAACCCAGACTCAGAAAAACAAGTGACATCTGTTCTTTCTCATTTGTAGATCTTAGCCACTAATTTTTATATGTGAGTATATATCCTAATGCAATTGCAAAAGCTAGGAAATGGAAAGGAGCCACAGGGGAAAGGGGAAGAAAGAGTGAAAGAGTTGGGGACAGTGCCTGGCAGAGATTATAAGGTGAGAAATGGAAAAAATACGAAGGTACTTTAACTGGGGAAGGACAAGCAGGGTTAGACACATGCAGAGGAAAGAGAGAGACAGAGACAGGGAGAGAGATGAGTTAAATAATGCTTAGATGGTGTGAAACATCACATGGGATGTCTTATCTTAAAAGTCTACTGAAAAATGCACATATAGCATATGTACATGAGTGCATTTGTATAGTCGAAGGATATATAACAAGAGACATAGTGCCAGACAGGAGAATACTCCCTTTGATATTTTTAGGCAAGGTAGTCTAAGAGGCTCCCAACATAACACAATCTATTGTCACAGCCCAGAATTGGCATGCAAGAAGATATATTGCTGTATATTGCTGAACAAGATATACTTCATTCAGAAACTGGTCTTGGAGCAATGGAGCTGGTAGTGATCTGGAACCATCCTTCCTGAAGACTAGCTCTCTTAGTATCAGAGGATATAATGCAAGCTGCTGAGGGAGAAAATCAGCCAATGGTCCAGCCCAGGTGCAAAGCCCAATAGCCACAACAATGGCTGCCCCAGCAAACTGTATCTGTAGGTGCAGTAGTGACACTTTAATTTTGTAGGTAATCAACAGCCATTTAATTAGACTTAAAACCCACCCAACCAATGGAAGGAGCTCATGTGTGCTAATGTAAATATAGCCAAGTACTCTTGGATGGAGAGGTTATAGATCCCCCAGAAACCCTACATTTGTCATACCCTAGATAAATGTATTTTCTTACTGTATGCTAAATATGTATCCTTATGTTTACAGAAAAGTTTTTGCAACAGAGTTCCACAGCTGGTCACACACAAAGAATAAGGGTCTGTGAGATACCCAGACCTAAATGACAAATGGAATTTTTCTACCTAAGGCTCTCAGAACATAGCAGAACAAGGGACAAAGAGTAATAATGAAGCTTTCAACTCTCAGTAGAGAAGCTTCCTCATGCAATGGAAGGTGATTATCACAGAAATCCACAACTGACCAAAATGTAAAGAATAAGAGATGGCAGTTTATATCCCTGGACAGTACTCATATTTCATTTCTGCCATGCAGGGGTCGAGTACCATTGTGCAAGAGGGGAAGGAAAGACTGTAAGAGGGATGGTGCATGTCCACAAAGAAACAGAGCTTTCCAGGTTTCTAGGAACATCCTCTTATGAACTTACAGCAATGCTGACAGCGGGCACAAGGCGGATGAGAAAAAACCAGCATAGAATTGGAGAAAGGGGTTAAAAGCCCAGCCTTTCCTGAGTAAATATTGGCAGCTGATCACTGCTGGGTGAGAGTTGGTTTTCCTTCAGTGTAGTGACCCTGTATGGGCTAACCAGGCTCCAGAGGATACTCACAATGAGGGACATCTGGGGCCTGGGTTACCTCACTAAGAGTAGGTTTTTTCAAGTTCTACCAATTTACTTGCAAATTTAAAGATTTTATTTTTCTTTTCAGGTGAGTAATAATCTATTCATCAACTGATGTACATCTAAGTTGATTTCATTCCCTAGTTATTATGAACAGGGATATAAACTGCTTTTATCTACTCAAAGAGCCATGGACACTTTAAATGACTCTCTCTTGAAGGAAGAGCTCAATAGTCTTCTTTCTTCACCCTTCAAAAGGAACAGTTTGCCTACACCCAGAACTTTGAGAAAATTACTTTATATTGCTTTGCTGGGGCTGGTGAGGTTATTCAGCAGTAAAAAGCCAAGCCTGGTGACCTGAATTCCATTGTGGAACCCATGGAGTAGAAGGAGAGAAACAGCTTCTATAAACTGTCATCTGAAACTGCCCATGCACTGTGACATGTGAGCACCCCAACACACAAGCACACCAATGATAAGTAAATGACTACTTGAAAAAAATTATAAAATATTTGCTATGCACTTCTTCCTTAGTCATGAAAATAGGAATAATAATTGTAATTACTGAAGAACAATATAATTATTTGGTGATATATATTAATGAATATAAAAGAACTAAGAGTTTGTGGCAAATTGTAGGCACTTAGTAAGTAGTGGGAGGGTGGTGATATAGATGGTGATAGAACAGTAGGTATTAATGTCTCATTAAGTTATTTCTTCTACTATAAAGGTATGTAACTTTAGCGTGTGATGGTGTATGCATGCCTTTAATCCCAGCACTCAGGAGGCAAAGGCAGGTGGATCTTTGTGAGTTCAAAGTCAGAGTGTCTACACTCTGTCCTAGTCTACAGAGCGAGCTCCAGGCCGGCTAGGACTAAAGGGAGACCCTATCTCAAAAAGACCAAAAAAAGTATGTAATTTTAAACATTATTTTAAATTACCAAATAATATAATTGATTACAATTGATTAATTGATACATTACTAAATCTTCCGCTTGCATAATGAAAAAATGTTTCTTTCTAGTAAGGGCTTCAGGTCATTGAGAAGAGTCTGTACACCTTTCATTTGTGTTGTTATTGCACACCAAATTCTGATTCCAACTTTAACAAATTTTCCAATATTTTAATTTATCTGGCTTTACTCTACCTATACATTTTCAGCTCATTCTGTTCTTAGGGCATCTTCCTTTCTCTTGACAGCCATTCATTTCAAAAATAAGTATGGTGGGATTGAAGAGATGGCTCAGCCATTAAGAGCACTGCCTGCTCTTATAGAGGATCTAGGTTCATTTCCCAACACCCACATGGTGGCTAACAACTGTCTGTAACTATCCAGTTCCAGGGGGATTTAGCACCCTCTTCTGACATCTACAGGTATTGCATGACACTTACATACATGTAGGCAGTGCATTCATACATGTAAAATAAAAATAAATCAGTTTTAAAAGAATAGATATGGTTTTGCATTTGTCTGTTGAGACTATTTATTAAATAAATAGAAAATAAATGTTTCACTTGTCACAGTAAAAATAATGGCTACAAAGAAAGAGTGTACAAATTCTGAGTGCAGTGAAAGATGAAGAATAATAGATTAAACACATTTAATGTGTTTCTGAAAGCAAATTGTTTAGTGTTTGCTTTAATAGGCTATGGGGAAATTGTATACATCAAGCCAAATCCAATTTGCTGATACTTTTATGTGTTCTTCATGCATAATAATCTGAAATCCTGAGAAGCACCTTGATAAAGTGCACTGTGTAGAGATGGTGAAGATCCTTGTAACAGATGACCTAATTATATTCTTTACTCCAGACATATAGACTTTAACATGTAATTTGCTCACAAATTACTTAAACAATTTAGGCATGGTAGATACTACCTTTTAGTGTGTTTAGCAAATTACTAGTGGCAAGATGACATAACCACTCTGTTTCCTATGACACAGATAATTGTGCTTCTGGCACTTATTTCTCTATTATTATGTCTTTTTCTCTAAATCTCCTGAACTGAATAATATAGAGCTATATGGTACAAATTAGTCTAGTCTTCTCATCTGTATGTATTATGTTAAAATCTATGTTGTAAGCTAAGTTGGAATTAGTACTAATTGCCTGTTCTCTTAATTTGTACAAACTCTGCCCAGTGTAGAAGAAGGAACATTTGTGCCTTCCCATGATCTAGTTAGAAACTTTAACTTCTCTAGTAGCACCACTCATCAAATTTTATTTAACAATTCCAGGATGTCATACTGTTTGTCAGTTGAGAATAAGCATTATATTATTTTGAGTTCAAAAGAAATATATTTTTGCTCTGTGTTCTTAAAAGATTTTCTTCCTTGGGGCTAGAGATGGCTTAGCGGTTAAGAGCGCCGACTGCTCTTGCAGAGGACCTGGGTTCAATCCCCAGCACCCACATGGCGGCTGAAAAACCATCTTTAACTCCAGTTCCAGGGGAATCTGATACCTTCTTCTGACCTCCGTGGCATTGCACGACACAGGTGCACAAACCTACATGCAGACAGTAAATTGATAAACATACGAAAATAAATAAAATAAGATTTTCTTCCTTTGTGAAATAGAAAAAAAACATATAATAATTTGAAAAAATCCCATCATTAATGAACTCCCTGTTACAGATTTGCAACGTGACATGTAAAATTGTGAGAGGAGGACACATTTTTTTACTAATATAATTTTCTCTTTCTGTTGTTCTTTTTGAGACAGGGTCTGCAGTATCCCCAGCTGGCCTGGTATTCTTGCTCTGTTTTACTTTATTGAAATTCTATACTAAGTCCTCCTTTTCTAGATACTTCCTGTGTGGATACCCAGGATTAATGCTTTCATTTTATGGATGAATTTGCAGAGTAATTAATTTTCCTGGTATCTTTAAAAAGAAGCCTTTGCCCATGTAATGATGGGGACAAATTTGCCTTCCACTGTGTTCGACAGACACCAGGATATTGATGACTGCATTAGCAAATGCAGCTTGGCAAGGGAATCTGTGGAATCAAGGCTAGCAGTGACTCATCATCTCTGACACCTTTCCGAAACTCTGGCTTTCTTCAGAATACTGATACTCGTGGTCAGAATGCTGGAGAGGAGAGCAGGCTTGAGAGTCAGAAAGGAAACACTCGCTCACTTTACAATCCTGGGAGAGAAATTACATTAACATAAGAGCAAAACTTCTGCACTCTCTCCCATGTCAGGATCTTCTCCAACACTTTTAGAACTACTTATTTTCCTTGCTGTGTAATCAAAATTGTTTTCACGGGGCTGGAGAGATGGCCTAGTGGTTAAGAGCACTGACTGCTCTTGCAGAGGACCTGGGTTGGACCCCCAGCACCCACATGGAGGCTGAGAACCGTCTGTAACTCCAATTCCAGGAGAACTCCAGTTCCAGGGGAATCCGACGCCCTCTTCTGACCTCCGCTGCATTGCACGACACGGGTGCACAAACCTACATGCAGACAGTACATTCATACACATAAAAAAATAAATAAGCTTTAAAAAAATATTTACAAAATTGTTTTCACTAAAAGTTTTTAGGATGGTACAGCATTTTCATCTCCTCTGACTGACCTATTTTCAAAGTTCAGTCTCCCTAGGATTGTCTTATAAGTAGATTAAGTTTTCTCTTGCTTTCAAACATACATAATAAGAATCAAATTAATGGATTGTAAATACTTATTGTTAATTTGCTCTTTGACAATTTATTCATGTATATAAATACATCTGATCCTACGCCACCCTCTCTTATCCCCATCCCCACCAATCCCTCCCTCCTCCTTCAAGTCCCCATCCCACTTTCATATAATTTTTGCTTTTTTTTTTTTTTTTTTTTTTTTTTGTGTGGTGTGTGTGTGTGTGTGTGTGTGTGACCTCCTGGGCTGAACCAGGGAGTCTCCTACGGGCCCAGGGTGACACGGTCCAGTGCATCATGAGCAAGTCTCCTACGGGCCCAGGGTGACATGGTCCAGTGCATCATGAACAAGTCCTATGGGCCCAGGGTGACAGAGTCCAGAGCATCATGAGCAACTCCCCCTTGGCTCCTTCACTGCAGACAACCTTCTCTCATCCAACGGATCCCAACTACTATTCACTCCCCTGGGCAGGGCAGGGCAGGGCAGGGCAGGACGAGGCGCCAGGAGCCCCATCCCAATTCATGACTGAATGTTTACTGACTCAGCTCAGCATTGTGCAGGCCCTATGCAGGCAACCAGTGTTTCTGTGTGTCCGTGAGAACCTCTGACATGTCATGCCCCTCCCAGTGGACAGCTTCTCACCAACCCCTCCTTATTGCTCTTACATTCTTTCCTCTTCCTCCTGTGTCATGCTTCCTGAGTCTTGGAGGGAAGATCTGGATGTCCCATTTGATGTTGAGCACTCAACCACCACGTTTTCTCAGCACCTTGACCACCTGTGAGTCTCTATATCAATCCCTACTTACTGCAAAGAGAAGTTTCTTTGATAAATCTGAGGATAATATTTTAAAAGAGCCATAAAATACATACTGAGTAATAGAAATATCTGTTCATAGGACAAACACCAATTACCCTCCCAATAATCCAACTGAATAGGTTTATTTTATATAAAATGCATATCTAACATGTGACCAAGCACTAAAATGAGCTTTTTCATAAAATTTATCTCATTTTTATTTATTTCCTTTACTTTGCAGTGGAAGGAATCTGAGACTTCCTATAAGTATATGACACAAGTTAATATTGACAGAAAATTATGGAGCAAAAAGTTGAGGGCTAAACTATGAACTATATAGTCAATACCATTTTATTAAGTTTCATTAGAAAACAAAATTTAAAGGCTTTTGCAAGATGGCAGCTCCAGAGGCTGCCGGTCCATTCTGAGCAGCTAAGGGCAAAGTCTGGGAGGGGGAGTTAGGGGCCCCCAAGAGCATTGGGAAGTGTTGGATGGGGTCCGAGGGCATTTGGATCCTTAGGGACTATAATTTATTCCTATAGATATCTCCCAAGGGAGTCAGCAGACAAAAGAAAGGAAAATGTTCCATAATATAAATAAGTTGAAAGAATTCCTCTCTGATAACCCATCCCTGCAGAGAATACTTCAAGCAATAAAAATAATGAGTCAACACCAGAAAACAAATGATACTACCACTATGGAAATAAAAACCTGGGTAAGAATGTACTAGAAATCAAAAGGATTGGAATTTTGTCTCCAAGAAATTTGCCTCACTTTTAAAGATAAATATTATCCCAAGGTGAAAGGAGGGTAAAAAAATAATACAAGTAAATGGCACTAAGAAAGAAAAAGGAGTAGCTATGCTAATACTAGATAAAATAGAGTTCAAGGCCTTCAGTGGTGTTTTGTGGGGGAGAGGGTATTTGAGCACTAGGTGAAACATCTTTGGGGCAGATAGACAGGCTTTTTGCCAGCTCTATGTGCTGCATTTCTGAATATCTGGAGAGATTTGGTTGGCCAGAGCCGGCCTCAGGACTTGTAGGGTCACTTTAAGGTTTTTGTTTTGTGGTGATGTGTTTGGGGGAACTGCCCCATTCAGCTGGATGGGCAAAAATACTGCAAAGTTTAGTAGAAAATAAGATACTTGTACTGGATTGAAATGGTTAAATGTTTCTAGAGTGGAATGGTATAAACATTAAAGCCAGTTAATGACCTAAATGGGATTATAACCAAACAGGGAAAGTAAAGAGACTACTTATGTTTGTAGTGAATTGTTTATGTTTAAGATATCCTAAAATTATTTAAATTTCTCTTATAGGCTTTGTCTGCTTATCCTATGGTGTTAAATTTCTTCCACTCGATGTTTATGCAAGACTTCTTAAGCTTTTATTCAAGCTTTATCTAAACAAGATATAGTAATTAAAAGTACCAGATTGGTGTAACAACTTTTTTGGATGCTTAATGCCTATAACTAAGGCTGTATTGGTCACTTTTCTGTTGCTGTGATAAAACACCATGACCAAGGAACTTATAAAAAGAAGAGTTTATTTGAGCTTACGATTGATGGTTCCAGGGAATTAGAGTCCATTGTGGTGGGAGGCATGGCGGCTGGAGACTGAAGCAGCAAACCGAGGGTCACATCTCGCAAAGAGCACAGGAAGCAGAGAGAATGACTGGAGACCACGAGGCTTGTTAAACTCACTAAGCCTGCCCCCAATAATGTACTTCCTCTAGCATGGCCACACCTTCTAAGACCTCCAAAAACAGTGCCACCAACTGGAGACAAAACGTCTGAATACTTACAGCCTATGGGGGACACTCATTCAAACCACCGCAAAGGCCCATACCAATTTGGCCAAGGGATTTAAGGGACAATCTTGTTCCTTGCCCTCTGAGGTCAATTGGTCCCAAGGGATTTTGTATGGGGGCATCTCTTAAATTGCTCTGCAATCGTGAGCAACCAGGCTTCCTGTGCAGGGAGGTCTTGGAGACCCACCAACAGAATCCTAGCCAATGTCCAGTCTACAGAAAGGGAGCTCAGTATAGAGGAAAGGTTTTATGTTCCAAAGGGAAGCCCAGTCTAGCAAGACCTCATCCTGTCCTTGGAAGATGGAACTGATTAAGAATGTCCAGAAGGAGCCAGGCACTTTCCCCCAGCCCCCTGAAAACCTGAGTGCCCCCTGAAGACAAGAGCCTCAAATGACCTTGAGAAAACAAAGTTTGGTTAATCTGGGCTAATTGTGTGGACTTAAGCACCCAAAAAGAAAGTAAAACCAAAAGATAAATAGTCAATATATTTCTTTTAAAGCCTGAAAAATTATGTCTCTACATATTGGGTGTAAAGTTATATGAAATAATGTTAAACAGGCATAAAAACCTTAGAGTTTGTCCTTGATTAACAGAGTAGGATCACCTGCAACCAAAGGACAAATCAACAATTGTTCTTAATTAATGCTCAATAATAAAATTTCCTTTCTTTATAGCAACTACCTAAGTGGAAACTCATATCCTGACTATTAAAAAGCCTGAAAAGCAGGCTTTTGGCCATATTATGGCCAAAAGAACAGAAGGAGAAACCCAATAAATGGACACTTTGAAACCCCTGGTCAGGAAATTCTAATGGACTTTTAGTTTAGACATTGGAATTCAACCTGTTTTTACTTCTACTGGTCTGCTGCCTAGATCATGTACTTAACTACTCCAGCCTTCACTTCACTTTCATGGGTACTATTCAAGGACTTTTTTCCCCCTCTATAGTTATCCTTTTGAGGGTCCTAATGATGAAATCACCCCAAATTAACCAGACTCTTTCTCAGCTAACTCAAGGCTTCCTGGAATAGCCAGTAAACACATATCCTTCTGGTAGCCCCAAAAGAGCAGGAAAAGAAGAAAGAAAAGAAAAAGAGAAGAAAAAAAGAGAAGTACATACCAAGCCCCACAGATTGATTCTTTATTTCACCAGAATAAGAAATAGAAATCTCCCCCTTTTTATTCTTATTGCTTTGTTATTGTCATTTTGTTTTGTTTCTGTTTTCTTGTGAAAAGAAAAAAATGAAAGAAAAAATGGAAAAAATTAATTAGCGTTTATTTAACACTTACCTTGAAGTTTTACATGAACTCTATAAATTCCTTCTAGGCTTCATTTCATTTGATTCTCACAAAAACATTTTGACACAAATGCTAAGAGGAATTCGAATTAAAGGAAATGGAGATGATTATTCAATGGCTCACTGAGCCAAAGTATATTAGGGTGCTGGGTGCCCCGAGGCCTGTAGCTAACTTACCTCTGCCTTACTCCTCAAAATTTCATTTGAAAGAGTAGCTATGGTCATCTCTTAAATATTTTGTACCCAACGGCATATTACATTCATATTATAGCAAAGATAATTTTTAATTTTCTGAAGCTTCACGTACACACATGAACTGAAATTTCAGTTCTGACTTCACAAGTCTTTTATTTAAAAGTAGAAATGGTAGCTTTGGACCATTCTTGTTGGTGAAATGCATTCATATGCTAAGTAGCTCATGAATGTGACCAGCAATCATTTCTCCCACCTACCATTGCTGGAAATTCTGTGCTCAAGGTGCTACTGGACTCAGTCTGGTGAGGACTCTTATCCTGTCTGAAGAGTGTTCATTCCTCTTTCTTCTTTAAATAGCACAGAGAAGGTAGGAGACCTCTCTGGGGGATGTTTTATAAAGGCAGTAACTATCAGTTCATGAAAGTTCCATCCTTTGGATCTAATCACCTCCCAATGATTCCAACTGTCTAATAGCTTCACTTTGGTGATTAGATTTCAGCATCTGAACTTGATGTGAAGCACAGTCATTCATAGCACAACTGGCAATACAGAAGAGGAGAGGTACACAGAACTAAGGGAGAGCTTGTCTTCCTTTTTCCTTTGCATTAGGCTAAACAAACATGATTGGTAAATGTCTCTGGGAAATCTCAACACACACACACACACACACACATATACACACACACACATACACACACACACACACACACACACAAAGTCTGCTGCAAGGACTTGGTGAGACAGGAGACAGCATTTTTGAACAAAGGTGAAGATCACCTGAAGAAGTGACACTGATGAAAGAAAAAGAAAGATTTGCTCTCTCTTTTTCCCCAGGAACAAAAGAAAAGTTTGTGTTTGAAAGACAAATCAGAAGTTTTATAACTGGTATTGGGATAAACATTTGCTTTTTACATCCAGAAATGAAAGTCACTTAGAAAGAAAAAGAATTAATATTCTTAAAATGAATTACTAATATTAAATATATTATGAATATTTACAGGATTATTTTACAGATATTGAAGATGGTAATACCTCTTTTATTTCTTTTCCTTCATTTCTTACCAGAAATCTCTGTAAGATTTTTCTTGGTTAGTATTCGATTGTACCAAAAATGCCTTAAAGAACTTACATTAAAAAATTATTTGGCTCAGTGTTTCATAATCCTTAGTTGGCCCATTTGCTTAGGGGTGTCGTAATACAGTACATCATGGTGGAGAGATGGCAGAGATTGTCTGTTCACCACATGTTAAGGTGACCAGGAAACCAAAAGAGAGACAGGGCAAAAGCTCTACTATCTCCTTGAAGGGCATGCCTCAGTGATGTAACTGCCAGAAGGCTCCATATTCTAAATGGCCCAGGATCTCCCTGTGTAGCACCTAGCAGAATACAAGCCTTCAGCATATGGATCTTTGGGGAATAATTAAAGTCCAAATCCAGAAACTGCACTACTATATTTGATTACAAAATATTTGAATTTTATTGGATTAAATATAAATACATTTATATTTGATTATAAAATACTTGGATTTTCTACCTTTTGAAATCTTAGGAATATGCTTGCTTTTTTTTTTCAGTTGATGCATTGTAATAGCTCATTGGTTTTCTCCCCTTTCCCTCTCTGTTTTTTTTTTTTTAGTAGAAATCATAGAGTTTCACAGTCTCATAGTTGTTGTCAACTTTGTACTTATTAAAGTCCTTACTGAAGTGGCAAAAAGGCAGTGTTGGCTTTGAGCTGCTCTTGTCAACATAACAGCTTGGGCTGTATGAGTTAGGAGGTACCAGGGAACCTTTTCTAACCAATTTCCTGACACAGTCTGCCATTAGTAAACAGTCTTTTCAAAAGTGATCTTTTTTTTTTTTTTTTTTTGCAAAGCTTTAACTTTAAATACAATGTGATTTGGTGACACTTGGGATTATTTTGATGTCTAGTTTCCAGAAGTCCAAAACCGATTCACAACCACACAAACCTCCAAAATTGTATATAGTAACATATATATGTATATATGCTACTATAGTATATATGTATAAGTTACTATATATATGTAACATATGTTTGTGTTACTATATATAATGTTATAATATGTATGCTATATATAGTAACATATACATATATATTACAGCCAAGCTATTTGTTTCTCTGCTTATATCTTCCTGGCTTTAATGTTCATATTCACTTAGTTCTTTACTTGAAAAATTGCATCTTTTTTCAGGTGAATGTGGATGAACATTTGCCTTTTATGTACAGCAATCAAATACTGCTGAAGATCTGATGATCCAAAGCAGCCCTTGACAGATGAAAGAAGAAACATCTGTAGATCAATGCTTCCCTTTCTCTGCACTTGACGATAACTGAAGAGCACAGTGTGTCATCTCCACACTTTCTCCATAAGACAGACCACTGAGAACTGGCCGTTTTTGGCTTCTTTCCATTCCCTCCTTTATTTCTATATTTCTATGCCTTTGTTTCAAGGGATCATCTCCAAATGAACTGTCTACACTTGACTTCAGACAGTTTATACCATAATTTCATATGTGTTCATACAAGCTTAGAAGAGGTGGAGCTAACCTACTGCAGTTTCCTGGCAAAGCTCCAAGGCAAGAAAGCCACATGCTTCAGAGTTGAAAATTAATGAAATTTAGAAGGCGCTTCTTGGTTTCCCAGGTGCTTTGAGGCCTTATTAACGGTCTTTCTGAATTCATGTAAATTAGATAAAATAGACAAGACATTCTAATTTGCAGGAGCAAGCCTCCCATGCTGGATTTCTTAATAAAATAACTTTGAAAAAAACTTTGAGGGGTGGATTTAAAATTATCAGTCTAAATTTCATAACTTGAGTAAGTCTGAGAAAAATATTTTTAGGTTAGTGCTTTTTGCTATAAGTGTAGAAAATAAATTTCTTTAGGCAAAAAATATTTCTTGAAGGTAAAGGTAAGAAGTTTATATGGTATCTATTCACTTCATTTTCCACCAGAGAAAAAGAATTTTCATGGTACATAAAGCATCTTTCTGGGAAGATTCATCTTGTTTGGACTCCAATGTCAGACTGACAAAGGTAACCACACAAAAGAGAGAACAATGGATCAATTGTTTTATGAGAAAATAAAATTTAGTGTAAGGTGTGTTGTCAATTTAAAATGATTTTTTATATAATTTTTTAAATTTTATTCATTTATTTTCTATGTGTATGAATGTACTGTCTGCATGCAGGTTTGTGCGCCCGTGTCGTGCAATGCTGCAGAGGTCAGAAGAGGGTGTCGGATTCCCCTGGAGCTGGAGTTCTCCTGGAATTGGAGTTACAGAAGGTTCTCAGCCACCATGTGGGTGCTGGGGATCGAACCTGGGTCCTCTGCAAGAGCAGTCAGTGCTCTTAACCTCTAGGCTATCTCTCCAGCTCCTAAAATGATTTTTAATAGGTCTGTGTCTACCTATATAGGTTCTACTCTCTATTTCTTTTATTTTTATTTATTCTTTTTTTTTTTTTTTTTTNCAGCTGGCCTGGAACTCGCTCTGTAGACCAAGCTGGCCTTGAACTCACAGAGATCCAAGGGCCTCTGCCTCCCAAGTGCTAGGATTAAAGGCGTGCGCCACCACACCCGGCAATTCTTTATGTATATGAATGTACTGTCTGCATGTAGGCTGGTGTACCCATGTCGTGGAATGCCGCGGAGGTCAGAGAGGGCATCGGATTCCCCTGGAACTGGAGTTAAAGATGGTTCTCAGCCGCCACGTGGGTGCTGGGGATCGAACCTGGTCCTCTGCAAGAGCAGTTGGAGCTCTTAACTGCTAGGCCATCTCTCCAACCCCATCTACTCTCTATTTCTTCAAGATTCTCTACAGTTCTATTTAGCAGTGTTTGGCCGTATATCAAAATAGAAATGTTCATTATGAGTCATGCATTGTTTATTACCTATAGCTACCAGTAAAGTCAGAGGCTTTTAATGTTCATTTAAATGTATTCATACCAGCAGCATCAATTTGTAGGTCCTTTGGATCTTATCCTTATAATTTCAGTAAATGTGCCACTAGCTGGATAAGGAACATGGAATCAGATAAAGCATTTTAACTTATTTAAAAATTCCTATATATTATGGATTTCATTACTAATCATAAATGAAATTTACATTTTAATCAATATAATGCAATCTAATAATAATAATCTAACAAGAAATGCCTCTTGGGAAAAAACTGCATTCAAAATTCAATAAACAGAACATTCTATATTCTAAGTATGTTTGCCTTCCAACCCCAAAACAAACACTCAATTATGAATCCCTTATAGAAAAGGGAATTTCTTTACTCATCTCTTCGGGTCTAATGCCTAGAATACATTTTGGGTCATGTTACCTAGTCAGTAAATGTTTCTTGAAACAAATGCATGGAGATTTTTACATGTCTGTTTGCATTTAAGCTCACTTTTACCATCTGGTTAAAGTGATAAATATTTGAATATTATCAAAATGACTACAAAAGAAATATTCACGAGTTCTCCCCATCCACATATAATTATTAATATGTGTGACATGCACCCATATTCTATTTGCTATGTAATATGTGGATTCACCATGCACCCCCTAACCCCTTTGGATAAGTTCTCCCCCACTTATCCAATCTCTGCTCATATCAGGGAAGCACTTATGATTAATCAATTCTCAAAGTCATCTCTTCTGGAAAGAAGAACTGTAGACTTTTGGATAAGTGATATTCTTATGTAGAACCCCAACAGGTAATGTAATATGGACCTGTACACCTGAGTGGTTTTTACTAGCTAAGACAATGTTAATGAAAAGTCATGTATTCTGAAGAGGCTCTTCAAGTTCAGGAAAGTAGCATGATTGCTTACTTATAATTTAACTCTCATTTTATATCCTTGCCCAAAGTATTCTGGGTTATTCCATTCCAACCTCCTTTGTAGACTTCTAGCCAAGATGGATTATTATATTACAGGTTGCTTTTCTACTGGTAATTGATGACTTCATTTCCCTGCTACTTCTCTGATTATAATATAATGAGCTTAAAAAGAAACATCTATGACAGGAAACTGAAGGAGTAGTAATTTAGTTGAAACTCTTTTATCCATTTATCTGATCATTCATCAACTGGACCCTTGGCTAAGCTTTTGCTTATAAACTGAAACAATGGAAATATAGAACAGTGTTTCTTTTTGTATTTTGGTGGGAACACTGAGCATGAAACTGTAGGAAAACTTAGTTAAGCTGGGTTGCATTCTAAGCCAATGGGACGTCCCTGGCCACACCCATGGGGTGGGATATAGTGATGAAAAGGTTTAGGATTTGCCTCTGAGAATTGAGCTGTGCTGTATATTTAACCAGACATCTTGCAATAAACTCTCTCTCTGTATTTGGACCTCAACATGCATCCAGGTGGTGTGATGTCCTGTGTGTGTTTCCCACATGGATTGTCCTAGGATTAGATGGGCCCTGCCACAAATCTCTGCAGCCTACCCACAAATGGTACCCTTATGTGGGGCAGGAGGAAACCTTAACAACTTAGGTATGCATACCCCTATATCTTGCCTTTTTCTTCTCTCTCCTGATGTCTATCTGTTGTGGTGGAGCTGTCTTTCCTGCTGGTTTCCATGGATGGGAGAGTGGTCTGAGGGCTTGTGGCTTTGTACACGTGGAGGAAGGCTGCAGGGTTCTGGTTTGTCTTGGAGAGAGTGTCCCATTGTCTCCAGGCACATGCCTCCTGGCATGGTCACTCCTGCAGGCTATAAAAGCCAGTGACCTCAAGGCTGAATTTAATATTAAGGCTTAGCAGCCATGCTTGGCCTTGAAACCATTTTTCATAATTCTACAGGTCTGAAAATTTTTCTGGTTTTAATCCCCCCCACACACACACACAAAGAAAGACCACTGCGAAGAACCTGAACATGTTCCTCTAGCCGTTCCAACTTTAACTTGTTCATATGTAAATTTTCTCCAGTAGCTCTCCTAGACCTGAGCCCACTTCTTTCTGATGCAAATTAAGGCTTTTCAAGGGAACCACCCTACCAAGAGCAGCTTTTTCCAGACAATTTTTTTTGTTTTCGGTCTTTTCGAGACTGGGTCTCCCTATAGCCCCAGCTGTCCTGGAACCCACCTTGTAGACCAGGCTGGCCTTGAACTCACAAAGATCCGCCTGTCTCTGCCTCCCAAGTGCTAGGATTAAAGGCGTGCGCCACCACACCCGGTATTTTAAACCTTGGCTACTTGATACCTTTTTCTTAAATTTTGCCTTTTATTGCTCTCTTGTCTCCTTGTGGGTTTCTTTCGTAACTCTTTCTAAATCTAACTTCTTACCTAAAACCTGCCGGCTATTTGTAGATCCAAAATTGGGATTCAGCTAGCTGCATCACTTAAACAATTCAAATCCATTTCAGCATGCTTAACTTAAAAAGTAATATTTTTACTTAACTCCCGGGTACCCTAGATATTCTTTGAGTAAATATACATGCACAATTAAAATTAATTGGTTGATTTAATTTTATCTTGCTCTTTTTAAATGCGTTTCACCTTAAGGATCTCTTCTCACAGAATTCCTGATCACAGAGCTCTGGCATTGTTTGAACTCTGGAGCCATCAGCCTCCCTGCTGTGCACATACCAGCTGCCAGACTGAGCATGTGGCATCTAAATCATGCCCTTTAAATTTTGATTTTAGGTAATATTCTTTTGATTTCAGCATTTTGGAAACAAAATAGATGGATTTCTAGGAGAATTTACAGGCCCTGGAGTTCTAACAAAACAAACTTCCTCTGATAAATTGTCTTTTTTTTAAGGACCATTGGTAAAAGTCTCTTTAACAACATGAATTGATATTTTGGTTCAAGTTAAATGAGAAATTTTTGAATAAAACTTTGTTTCTTTAAGCCCATCTTCAAGCTGTGTGTATGTGTGAGTGAATGCGAGTTCCCACTTTTAATTCATTATAATCCTACAGGTTTAAATCTAATTAGCTGACTATAAACAAAAATAGATTCAATTCATAAAAAATGTTTGTTTTATACCCCTTAGTGTTAACAATTTTTAATTGGGTTTATAGTATGCATATTATTCAGTATAATAATAAATTGTTGATTATTTTTAGTAATTGTTATTAATAATTATAGTTATTGTTATTAATTATTAATAATAATTGATAAAAATTCAGTCTAATGATAAATTGTTCATTGTTGACTATTATTGACAATTATTATTCATAATAATTATTAATGATTGTTGTGACTAAAATGGTTAATAACAATTATTGATAATTAATAATGATTAATAATGGTTGTGATTAATGTGATTATTGTTGTGTTTGTGGATAATTATTATTCTTCCATAATAATAAGACAAGATGGATCAGTCCAAGACTACAAACAACTTTGGCCTATCTACTTTTGGGAATCCTCAATCTTTAGATTTGTAAATAGCACAGGGACAGTTAGGCTTAGCAGAGGACAGCTCAGGGGTAGTTAACCAGAAGAGACAGGATAAGGAAAGAATAGTAGACTTTAGGGATAGTTCATTGAAGGCAAATGGTTGGGAATGGGCCTAAGAGGTGGCATATGGATCTCAGCTGTTTTGTGCATTACTGGGACATTTATTCTAATGAGGTAAAAATAACCCTATAAAAAATTATAAAAATTTCATGGTTCTCATTGAACATCAAACAATATGGCTTTCCTCTCTTGCAGGTCAACCTAAAAAAATCTTTCATATGTATGTATGTATGTATGTATGTATGTGCGTATGTATGTATGTGAGTACACACACATGTGTATGGATGTGTGTACTTGTGTTCTAAGTAGATTTTAATGTTAACAGCCATGATACCAGTAAAAACATTGCCTCTGAGTTGGAACATGGCCCTTCCTTCTCAAGATGCAAATATATATTAATCAGCAAAACATAATTCAATTTCAACAAAGGTTATGGGTTATCTATTAAAAATTTTTAAATAATGGATCTACACTGCCACCTTCTGGTTACGCCCTTTCAACATCTAAAACAAAGATGCAACCAGGTTTTCATTGTATTAAGGTGTTAATAAGTTTTGGGGTCTTTGGGAATAAAAAATAAAAATGTTACCGACTGCTGTTGCCAGCAGCTGAAACCAGCCAGCCCTCCTGCGGTCGTAGGTATTTTCTGTGGGGTTCCCTTTGGCAGGAAAACATGAGGAAGTTGATGCCTTGTAGAAATGAGAGACAGAGAAAAGTTTCCCAAATCCACAGCAACTTTATTGAACAGGGGCAGTGCTTATATAGCAGTCTTAGGAGAAGGCAGAACAAAGGATTTGGTGAAGCTTTACAATTACATATGTTACTAATAGGTCAAAACTCATACATTAACCAGAACTCATTATCTATTTCATGATTGACGAGATACGGGGCACGCAGAGCAGGAAACTAAAACATTACAAAGTTTAGTCAGGAAATGAATTTTCTTTGAAGTAACAATGTAGGAATCTTAAGATAACCTTTACCAAGGAAATAACATTTAAGAAAAAAGGAACATCAATAGTTTTAACATGATCAATTAGTTTTTACTTGTTAGCTCTTAATTACAAGCCATAATTGAAAAGTTACAGGACACCGAGTAGTAATTTCTATGTCACAGTAGAAGGTCCTTGGCTGTAGATATTGGCCTTATATCTCTATCCTAAAATCTAGAGTAAATATTATCTTAATACATCCTAAGTTAATAGTTTCTTTTAAGTTTTTATCGAAGTAAAAACCTTATTCCTATAGCATCCTAAACTATTTATTAGTTTTTTCTAACTCTAACCGCTAATCTAAAGTTTCAATCTTTACTGAGAACTAAGAGCCTTTCCACTGCTTGCTCCAACTAACAGTTTTATTTTTGTAGGACAATTGGCTGGTATAAAGTAATTTATCTTTCGCCTAACCTTGCTGGGAGTGTCAGGACTCAGACATTCAGTGGCTTCTAGGAACTTAGGAAACCTGTTTAACTTGTTCCTTTACTTAAATAGGGAAATGGGGTTGAAGAGTCTTTTTATTTTAATTGTTACGAGGAGTTTACTTTATTTTAAAATGATTATGATTTGTTTTTATTACACATATCACGGAACTTGTTTTTCTTTAGAACAGTCATAGAAGTTATTACCACTATATAATTGTTCGATTTTCCAATTTGTCACAGGTCTTTGCATTGTAATATATATTGTGAGAGAAGTCTATTTTTAAGTCTAATTTCTGACTCAAGCTTAAAGACCAATTTTGCGCCAGGAAAAAAACTGCCAAGAAAGGCATTTTAATTGCCAGTTACTGGCACATTCAAACAGTTTTTTGTATCTATAAGCTGGCTAAGAAAAGATCTTTATTGTGCTCAGTTTTATGCTAAGTCCAACACCAGATAAACGTAAGATCCTAGGAAAGCATCTCAATCTCAGGGTGATCTTAGCCAGGTATTCTGCCATGGACCTCCAGGGGGTCCAGCCCCGCAGGTCACATCTCCCCCGCCTGTCTTGAATACGATTTCTCATATTACTTTACAAAGTGGACTATGGAGTGGGTGGCAGAGCGCGCAGGTGGATGCCGCAAAAAGAAAACTAAAAAATTTAAAACTTTAGAAAAATAAGAAAAAATGTGAATTCCACATTAACCATAGTGCAGATTCACGAGCTGCTTTTTTTTATTATTGGCATGCATACAGGCTAAGACAGCCTGCATTTTGTTCAGATGCCCAGTGGGTAGCTGGTGTTGATGGCCTGCATTTCATTTGGGTGACCAGTTGGTTGGAAAAAGGTTCCCTTTGCAGACCACCAACCTGGGTAGCTGGTGTGAAATTCCTGTCCTGGCTTTGGGCAGTGGAAAGTTACACCAAGAGTGGGAAAGTGTCTCGTTGTCCCCGGCTAAGGACCTGAGTAGGAAGTTATGTCTCCGGTGGGTTAAAGGAGTAACCAACTGACCTTGTGCCTAGGGATCAGTTCCCCACAGTGTCCACAAAGTGGGCATTGTGTCCCCCCTTCCCTTAGCAGGATCATGCTGCCCCCTGCGTCTTGACAAGTGGAAGCTTCCTAGAAGCTCCCCCAAAAAACAAAAACAACCAAAAAACCCAGATGGTAATGATGGTAACAATTTCTTATGGGGCATATCTAGCCAGTCTTTAATTAAACATGGGCATAAGAACTGGAAAAAAAATTTTATTAAGAGCTAGATATTGAAAAATCTTTAACACAGGTTTGCATGCCAGGCCTGAGAAGGACAAGAGCTTGGGGAAGATAAGTTATAAAATCTACTTTGTAAGGTTTGAAGTTTAAAATGGTATATTTAAAAATAACATAATATTCTATAGATAGGTATTTCAGTAGAGATTTATACAGAAATACAAATAAGCCATATAAGTTAATGGACTTGATTTCTCTGCAAGTCATGTCTAGTCATATTGTTTTAAAGAACAAAGTATATATTGGGTAAAATTTATTTGGCAGTTATTCAACTTTGTCCAAACTTTGTCTACATTATATGAGTATTTTAAGGACTTAGTCAAAATGTTTAGATTAATTAAATTTGGTTAAGGTTTTGGTGAAAAATGAAATGATACTATATTTGAACTAATTGGGAATCATTAAAATGTTAATTGTTTATTTATAATTTGTATTATTTCCAACAATAACTTGGGGTTAAGGTCACAAATGGTCTCTATATTTTTTTGTTCACAGTATCACCGTAAACTTTTCTTTTACTGTAGGATAATTTAAAGAAATTTATTTAAGTTCATTCTCCCAAATAAATAGCATACAGTCATGATAAACAGTTTGGGTGATTTGATGAAAACTTACACCTTGGTGCCTGTTTATGGGTATGTGTATACAACTTAGGCATCTATAGGTCAAAAATAAAAATTTTAAAAAACAAAAAGAGGAGGTGGTTAATATTCCTCTGGGATACAAATGAAAACACTGTATTCCAACCTTTTGATAAATTTTCAATTTTGAGGTCTTGAAACTAACAATGGGAGGGATTTGTATGTTCCACAGTAAAAACACCAATTTAAATGCTGAAACATACAACTTTTGGCTGTGCAGGATGGACTGGGAATGCCAGCAGAGAGGCTGACCCACTGAAATTAAAGAAAGAAAAAGGAACCTCAGAATGCCTGAGTCCAGTACACTGGAGCATCTCTCTGAATTCTATTTGGGATAACTGTTTATAATGTGCCCTAATGAAGTATACCTTCCAGATGCTGAGAAACCTTCCTACCTCTTCCCTTTATAGGAAAAGAAAAACATATGGTAATGAGTCATTCCTTACTGTAAATTAGAGCCAACTGTTATAGTGGTAATTTCTTATAAAAAAAGGTAACTACCTCTTTAATTTTTGTCTTTCAGACAGGGTCTCCCTGTAGCCCAGCTGTCCGGAAACTCACTCTGTAAACCAGGCTGGCCTGAACTCACAAGATCCACCTGCCTCTACCTCCCAAGTGCTAGGATTAAAGGCATGCACCACCACACCTGTCATAACTACCCTCTTTAAATTAACTGATGAAGACATAGGAACTGTGAAAGGTAAATTCTCTATTTAGAGCCCAATATAATAGTAAATTCTTTATAAACTGTGTAATTAAACAAAATACATTAATACAGGAGAGTCTGATATCAGCAATGAATTATTTGCCTTGGAGATGTTGGCCTAGAGGATTTAGACACCCCCCAAAGATTATTAAGCCTGTTGCCTATCAAGGGGATATCTGCAAGGAGAAAGGTGGTAAGTCCCTGTTGTCAGAAGACCTGGTGTAAGTCATTGAAAAACGTTTTGAGACCTCACTTGCTAATGTACAGTTGGCCTCTGAAATGCCAGAGAATTACAAAAGCACACTAAACAATAAAGCAAAAAATATTTGTTCCTTGAGTCAAACAAGACATCCTCCATCAGTATCAGCTACACCTCGAATGCCTAGGACTGGATGTTGTACAAACAGTGGGCACGCACAGTGCTATATAGTATATATTTATAATATATTATATATAAAGTATATATTATTATATCCCAAAATCTGATTGGCTATAGCTCTCTCCTTGGAGAAATTAATTCATGGCTGAAGCCACACGCTTACATCCTCTAGTGGTTAGGAGATGATATAAGCCACAGTAAGAACTTGTCACCCTTTATAGAGAAACCACAGTTTGTGGATTAGCATACCATCCAAACATCTGTGTCTATGCTCACAGTTTATCTTGCCATAATAATTAGTACTGTTTAAATGCTTGCACATCTAATTGCTTGTGCTTTGTTAGTAGGATTAAAAAGGTACCCTGGATAAGCTGTCAATCCATGAAAGAAAACAACCTGAACAGACCAGAGTCCAAAATGACACCTCCAGAGAAAATAGACTGTTTTGCTTCTTGCCCACTTGTGCCCCTTTCCCAAAGCCTAGGGAACAAATTGCGGAAGAGGAGGTGGGATAGAATGTAAGGGTGGTGGAGATTGGGGTGAATCATGAGACTATGGCAATATAGACTGGTCTCTTATTTGATCAACATGCTTGTGCATACAAGCTTCTCCAATTGGACTATGGTGTGGTGGTTAATCCTGGGTGTCAACTTGACTGGACTAAAGAACAAATAAGAGAAAAAGGATCTTCGGATTGGACCACCTCAACCTGGATGGCCCACCCCAAATGTGGGCATTACCTTCTGCCAGCAGGCAGTATAAAAGGCCATGGCAGAGGGAGCTGGTCCCTTCTTTCCTCTCTCTCATTGGTGAGTTTGTCTTGCTGCTGTGATCAACCCTTCAGATCCCAGCATGTACTGAGACTGGCAGATCTCCCGGAATCCATCGGGCCTTCAGCACTAGATTGGGACTACTGAGACATCCAGCTTTGCAGACTGAGCACTGCCCTGGATTCTCAGCCTCTCCAGTGCAGCATGGCTAGTGTTGGATTCCTTGAACTCTGTCACGTGAGCAAATCAATAAATTGTATATAGTTATATATTTGTCCTGTTGCTTCTGTTTCTTTAGAGAACCCTGAGTAATACATATGGGAACCTTGGGTTGTTTCAAAATTTGGACATAAGTACTTGCTAATTGGTTTTACATGAATGCTACTTACATTCATTTCTTATGCTTGACAATTAGCTCACTTCGTGGTTGGGATTTTTGGATATTAATTGGCCTTAGTGTGAAAATAAAGTCTGACCTGCCCCCCATTGCCTAGCAATCAAAACAGGCTTGAGCAGCTGGCTATTCAAAACTCAAGCTCCTTTGTGTTGTTAGCCTCGCCCATGGGCTCCCCTGCCTTTCAGAAAAAAATTTAAAAAAAAATTAAATTAAAAGGTGAGATGTGGGAAAACTTTGTGAAGATGGGTTGCATTCTAAGCCAATGGGACCTCCCTGGCCACACCCATTGGGTGAGATATAGTGATGAAAAGGTTTAGGATTTGGCTCTGAGAATTGAGTCATGCCGTATATTTAACCAGACATCTTGCAATAAACTCTCTCTCTGCATTTGGACCTCAACATGCGTCCACGTGGTGTGCTGTCCTGCGTGTGTTTCCCACATGGATTGTCCTGGGATTAGATGGGGCCCACCACAAATCTCGGTGGCCTACCCCCATGAAACCATATTTAAAAAAAAAACTCTCTTTTTTTGGTCTTTTTGAGATAGGGTTAGCAACAGGCACAGTATTGTATAACAAACCTCTAGATAGAAGTTTCACACATTGGAAGACAGAACTTCTCTCCTCATGAAAACAACTCACTTTCCTCACCTACAAGTCTCAAGTAACTATTATTTTCTGTTTCTATGAATCAATAGTTCTTGCTATTTCACTTAGCATAATGATCCAAGTTTACTCATTGTGTTGCATATTGTAGGATTTCTTTCAATTTTAATGAAAATGTATCTTTATCTTCTGAATTGAAGTAAGATAATAGAATAGAGCAGTTATTCTTTTTTATAAATGCTTTCATATGGAGTTTGATAGAAACACAGCTATCACCTCAAAGAAAATAAAAAAAAGTTTATTCTGAGCTAAAGTAACTATGACCCAGGAACACAGATTGACTGTCCTGAATGACATGTTCCACTGTGGAAGAGTTTACTTGAGCTTTGATTAGTCATAGAATAGAAGAAATTTGTAAGGAAAGAACATACCAAATACATGGGTGAGTTAAAGCAAAGCAAAGCAATTGCTCCAGATTTCAGATGCTACTTGATAAAGTTCTTAGCATTTAGATTGGTGAAAGCTAGTGCTGTGCTACGAATATATTTCAAAAGTTCTACCTACTTGTCAAAAGGTGTGAGGCTACATTCAGAGGTGGCAACTAATGGCAATTTGGCTTTGGATCTAAGACATTAGAACTGCCTACAATCAGGAATCTCTAATCACCCTTGTAGGCTCTTCATCACAGGTACAGATTTTCTTGCTGTTTGTATTTATGCTTTTCTGGGGATTTTAGTTTATAGGTATGCTTCAGCATGTCTAACCTCTCTCTTTACCTTCAAGAAATTAGTCTAGTTAGGTGAGCCTAAGAAGAAAAATCAGACAAGCTCAATGTGCCCTGACATTTTTTCTTTTTAGTTTCCTGAGTATGATGAAAGCCATCATTGTGGCCTTGCAGACCATGTGGAAAGCTGACCCTAGAGGCCTGAAGCTCCCCAGTGCTACCCGTGGCTCAGCTGGCTTCATTCAGGGTGGAGTATTAGCAGGCTGATCTATTTCCCACTTTTCAGTAGCACTCATCTACAATATGCTGACATTTTAGTATCAATATTTCAGTATCCTATTTCAGTTTTTTAATTTGTTTTAAGGTCAGGGAGAAGGTGAGAATTAGCATCAAATCCCTTTAATCTCTTGTTTGTTTACTATGAGCCTTGAAAAGTATAATCAACTGTAATCTCACCAAATGATATCCATGGAAAGCATAGTTCCTTGTATTAGGCTAATATCTGTAGTCAGTGATTATTTCATTTTAGCATATGAAGGTCATTTTGGCCTCTCTTACTCTTGCCCACAGGTGAGGGATGGCTTTATACAGGCCAAGACTTTGTAAATTCAAATGCAAGAGATTCAGCTTCTTGAAAAAGTACAATAATGAGCTTTTACTAAACAATAACCTTCAGGAAATTAAGGAAATACTCATCTTTAAATTCAGAAATGTGGCCGGGCATGGTGGCACAAGCCTTATTCCTAGCACTTGGGAGGCAGAGGCAGGCAGATCTCTGTAAGTTCAAGGTCTACAGATTGAGTTCCAGGCCAGTTGGGGCTACAGGGAAACCCTGTCTTGAAAAGACTAAAAATAAATAAATAAATAAATAAATAAATAAATAAATAAATAAATAAATTCAGAAATGTGGGCTAATGTTAATTTAGGCATAAAACTGCCCCAGTTTAACCCTCAACCTCCAGTTGACTTTGCTGACAAGGTTGAAATACAGATTAGCTTTACACCTAGACAGAAATGTGTTTGTTATATTATATGTAGTGTGTTTCATTCTTTAGAGCAAGAGAAATTTAAAAATTCAAAACTGACATTCTACTTCATAGGATACCATCAGTAAAATTAAAAAGTGATGATGCCGGGTGTGATGACACATGCATTTAATCCTAGTACTTGGGAGGCAGAGGCAGGTGGATGTTTGTGAGTTCAAGGCCTGCCTGGTCTACAGAGTGAGCTCCAGGCCAACTGGGACTAAAGGGAGACCCTGTCTCAAAATGGCCAAAAAGAAAAGCAATTAGCAGAATGAAAGAAAATATTTTCTGATTAAAAATCTTCTGAGAAGGTGCTAGAGAGATGGCTCAAGGGTTAAGGGCATTTACTGTTTTGTAGAAGTTCAGGGTTTGTTTCTCTGATCCTTTGTGGCCACTCACAGCCATCTGTCACTCCAGGTCCAGAGCATCTAACACCATCTTCTGGTGCTAGCACCCATGTTGTGTGTATACCTCCATGCAGACAAACATCATATACATAAAATAAAAATCAAAAAGACCAAAAAAAAATCAACAAAATCTTAAAATTATTTCCAAAAAGTCAGATGAGGGGTTAATCTCTAGAATATGTAAATAACAACATAAATGATTACCAAATCAGAAATTATACATAAAAGGTCAATGCAAACATAAGAAGATACACGGTATCATTAACGACTCAAAGAGTGTGAATCTAAACCACAGTAAAATATATCTCACCCTTACAAGAGTGAGTGGCTGCTAGCAAAACAGATATCTATGACACAGCTGCACTTACATACATGCAGGCAAAACACTCATACTCTTAAAATAATATTAAATAAAGAAAAGAGAAAACAAGCACACAAAACAAAGCAAAAACCAGAAAATAACCAGAGCTGATGAAAAAGTGAAGCCACGAGAAAAGCTTGTGTACTGTGGATAGAGTAATTAAACTGTTATGGAAGTTGAATAAAGAGTTTCCCAAATGAAAATGGCAAATACAACATGAATTATCAATACCTTTTGCATATATCCAAGAAAACTGAGATCAGAATCTTGATTAGACAGCTATGCAACCATGTTCACAAACTATTATTTATGTTAGCCATGAGGCAGAAGCAACTCAAATATCCACTGGAGATAACTGTGTATAAACAGAATATGATATATACATACAAGAGAATGTCGTTAAGCTTGAAGCCAGACAAGCTGCACCCCGCTACAATACGGATAAATCTTCAGGACATAATCTTTGATGAAATAAATAACCGAAAGACAAACAGAAGGAAGTAGGTGATGTCAATGGGCCTTGCTCTTCTCCTTGGAATCGTCAGCATGATGAGCGGATTCCATTAGGCCCCCCAAAACTTAAACTTGATGATATATCTCTGGTGTCCAAAACAGATTCATAGAAACACAAAGTGGGTTCAGTGTCTACCCATGGCTGAGGGTGGAGGAAAAAGTTTTTTATTTAATGGTATGAAAGTTTTATTTATAAGCCTGATTTTCAGATAATCTGTTTCACAGAAATATTTATACATTTAATATTAGTAAATCATAAACTTAAACTTAAAACTGGTTAGGATGGCAAAGTGCCATATTTTAAGCCTAATAAAAATGGGTTATTAACCAGGTAGATTATGAAACACTAATGATAAGTTTCTGGTTAGGTTTTGCTGGTACAAAGTCAACCCTATTTGTCTATATTCATTTGTTCTCTCCATTATTTGAATTATATTTCCTACATTCTTGTCTTATGCAGAGAATTGGTCCACCTCACACACTTGATTCTCTAATCAAATCTATTTTTTTTCAATGCCTTAAACAGACATCTTCAGATATCAGAAATCCACATTTTTGATTCACCTATGGAAGAATGTTGGGCTGTTTCAATGCATACATAAAAATGAAAGACATTTATTCTCAAAATTATCAGTTCCTTGAGTTCTGGATGAGAGAAAATCACAAGAGTATCATAAATTACACAGAGTAGATGAACTCAGGAAATACTCTTCCTTAAGTTATTCTAAGGCTATAGAGGAGTCAGACCTGTTCAGAAAAGACACAGGAGTTAAAAACATGCTTCGCATTAAACTTTTACTTTAAAACAGAAACAGTGAGTGAATTAAAAGAAAAAAATAAATGATTTCTAAAGTAGGGAATAAAAGCCCACAGCAACATCTGGCTTCCACAGAATTTGGCTGTTTTGCCTCAGAGGAAACATTGGTGCAATAGCATGTCCGGCCTGCCTGGATTCAGTGATAAACAGAACTGTACTCTGAACTCCCTCAATATGGACCATGCTGATCAGTATGTTCTGACAGGTATGGTGCTGGGTAGAATCATCTGACAGAGGCATAGTTGATCACTTCAGATAAGAGTATCATATGCATATAAATAGGGAAATAAAGTCTCTGAAATTTGTATGGAATCACAAACCACTAACCAAAGCAATTTTGATCAGAAAGAATAAATCAAAAACATCAAAATATCCAACAAAATCATGGCAACCAGAATGGTGTTAACCCATAAAGCAGACACACAGACATTGGTCATTCTGAGCTCTGGAAAAGAGCAAGAAAGAAGTCCATGCATTTATGGTGAATTGATTTTCTCTGAAGGTGACAAGAATACAGCAGAGGAAGAACAGTCTCTTCAAAAACGCTGGGAAAAGCAAATAGGTACCAGCAGCAGCATGAAATTGCACCTTTCCTCACAGCGTACACAAAATGAACTAGAAATTGATTAGAGAGTAAAACCATAAAATGTGTAGAAGAACCTCAGAGAAAAAGGTGTCTGATATTGGTTTGGACAATGTTTTAGTAGATAATTCCCCCAAAGCACAGGCAACACAAGCCAAAACAGAAACATGGAACAGTACCAAACAATAAGTCTTCTTTATAGAAAAAAAGTAAGTGAGTCTCCCACAGATGTGAAAAAGGTCAAAAACAATTTATAACTGTAGGATTTCTCTCAAGTGAGTTTCATTTTGCTGGTGGTATGTTCATATAACTGGCAATATCAATGGAATCCCAGTAAAATTTGCTTAAAATAATTCCGACACGTGTTAAAATCATAAAAAAGAATTTACACAGGACGGTTGTGACACATATGAAGATTCTGCCCTAGAAACAGCAAGCTCAACTCAAAATATGCCAGTGACATTGTTCTTGTTTGCCTTGAATTGCTGTGACAAAACACTCTGACCAATACCAACTTGGGTTGGAACAGGTTTGTCTTATATCTCCTGAGTCAGAGTTCATCACTTACAGAGCTCAAGGTAGGAACACAGGGCAAGAACCAGGAAGCAGGAGCTGAAGCACAGGCCATGGAGGAACACTGTTTATTGGCTTGCTCCCCTGGCCCACGCTCAACCTGCTTCCTTATACAATACAAAACGATCTTCCCAGGATAGCACCCCCCCACACACACACACACACAGTGGACTGGGCCCTCCTACATCAGTAGACAATCAAGAAAATACCTCACAGACATAGCCACAGGCAAGTCCAATGGAGGCAGTTCCCCAAATGATACCCCCTCAACCCAGATGTGTCAAGTTGACACCAAAGCTAGCCAGCACAGATATGCATGTGGATTTACAGCCAGTGAGCAGAGGGACTGAGTCAGGGGGTAAGAAATTACCAAGAAGAGATATTAATGATAGCAAATTCTGGCTAAATTGACATTATTCTTGCTGAGGGATGGCCAGGTTTGATCAGACACAAGAGGTCAGAAGATTTGGTTAGATAAGGGATCTAGTGTGATCAAACACCAAGGAGGGACTGTGATCTTGAAACTGACTGAGCACAATGCTGCAAACACTGACCAAGGCAAGTTATACAGAGTACTCAAGTGAAGAGTCTTTTTATTTTTTATTTATTTATTTTTTATTTTTTTAAGAGTCTCTTTTTTTTAACATTTTTTTTATTGATGCTTTGTGCATTTCATACATCATTTTCCAATTCAGTTCAGGCATATCTCCCCTTCCCTTCCCCCCCACCCCCACCCCAACCGAGATCATGCATTCTGCCATGACTGTCCTGCATATCTCTCTCAGTTTTTTTTTCCATTTTTTAGCTATAAGTGATAATCCATGAGTACAAGCATCCTTCATGTAAAACCAATTTGCAGGCTGTTGTGCCCAAACACCCACAGTCCCACCTTCCAGCGGGGGGTGAGGGGTTGTATGTTCAATCAGGTTAATCAAATGAGGGTCCAGACTACATTGCTGTAGTTTCACCCTTCACCCCAATCGCAGCCCTTACATTCTACCACGCCCTCTCTTCCACAGATTATTCCCTGGGCTTAGAAAAGGGGCACGGGTGGATGAGAAGCAGAACAGTCCACTCTCTCTGGAGCTGTTGTCTTGGATTCTGGTCAATTCTGGCTGTTTCCTTTCATGGGCTGACAGTCTGTCCAGGAATAACCTTTCGATCCTACTAATGAAGCACAAGCAATTAGATATATAGGTACTTAAGCAGCATTAATAGTTATGGTAGGTTACTTTGGTATAGACACATATGTTTAGATGAAATGTTGATCCACGAACTACATTTTTTCCTGTAAAATATGACAGGGTCTTACTGTGGCTTATGATATCTCCTAACCTGTAGAGGATGTAAGCTTGTGGCATCAGCCATGGGTCATTCCTCCAAGGAGAGAGCCAATAGCCAATTAGATTTGGGATATACAGGCATATGGCTGCCTCTGCTGCACATTATTTCCAGGGTTTTGATATGAAAGACTTTCTTGCCTCCCCCCCAGAACAAGGAGAAATATGACGATGATGAGGTTGCTCTCCAACTGTAAATTGGAGAGAACTATTATAGAGGTAATCTCTTATAAAACTGGTAAAACTGCCTTCTTTAATTGACTAATAGACATAGAACTGTGAAAAGGATTACTCTCTGTTCAGAACCAAATATAACACTAAAGTCCTTAAACTATGCGCTTAAGAAAAATATATCAATGCAGGAGCTCTGACATCAGTAATGGATTATTCCACCAGGGAGATGTTGGCCAGGGGATCTAAGGCCCCACAAAAGGTAAAGGCTCCTTGCCTCTAAACTGGGATACCTGCAGGAAGAGAGGCGATAAGGCCCTGCTGCTGAAGACATGACGTTAACATGGGAAAGATGCATTGAGACCACACATGCAAGTGTACAGATGGCCTCTGGAATACCAGAGAGTGTTACCAAGGGCCACTAAACCAATAAAGCAAATACGGGTCTCCTTGAATCAAGCAAGACTCCACCATCAGCACCAGCTACACCTCACCTGCCTGGAAATAAAGAGTCTCTTTTTTTAATAGACCAAATGGTTCCTAAGGTAAAGAATAAAACTTTCAATGTGATTTAATTTGGAATGGTGAAAAATTCTGGAGCTAGAGAATGGTAATGTTTATGCAACCATGTAGATATACTTGATTCCATAAGATTGTACACTTATGGGTAAACTGTTACATAAATATTAGCAAAATTAAATCTAAAATTAGAATATTACTTATTGAAAGAATTGACTGAATATAGTCTCTTTTTATTTCAATTGGAAAGAGCTTTAAAATTAAATGTAGCATTTGAAATTATACTTTTAATTATCATGATTTCTATTTTATATCAATCTAGAGATATGATTGGCTGCAATATGTCTCAAATGTTTTTGTAAGCAACAAGTTCATATCTTTTTGAGAAGAGAGTTTGATAAGGCAGAGGTCAAACTTATTAAGAAGAGAGTCTTTGTCAGTCTTGAAAGATGATTGTCTCCTTACTTTTCTTTTTTGCATTCTTGGTAGAATAGGGATTTTTCTTGAGACAGGTGTAAGCCACAATAAGTCAGGTATGCAATACCATTGTAAAATACCTGAGGCTACTCATTTCTGAAAATACAAGGCTTATATAGCTTAGAGTTTGGGAGGTCCCAAGTTCAATTGGCACAGTTGAGGCTCAGCAACAGTCATTCCTTGAGTGCATCAGTGTTAGGAGGATCTGTGGATCTCTACATGGTGATTGTATAGGCAACAGAGCTTTGAGGAGTCAAGTGTGCAGTTACAGATTTAGTGCATAGTTGCTAGTGATGCTTCCCAGGTGTTCACAGATACTTATCTCCACACTCATCAAGATGTAGACATTAATTTATACACGTTTTTTTGTGTCAATCATATCTCAGTAAAGTAGCTTAAAATAATCAAGAAATGTGTATACATGTAAGAAAAAGAAATTTTAGAAGCATCCAGAGCCAAAATATTACTTAACAATGAAATTATCTGATCATTATCAGATGTTTTGACAGAAATTTTAGAAGATTATAGGAGGATTTATTCACGATGTTGGAGAATGTACTTTGTATCTAGACTTTGTATTGTTTGTACATGATGGCTCCAGACAATCAGGGGGACCATGGGATTTTAGGGTAGTTAAAGTCCTATGTTTGATGTTATAATGCAGGATACACACCCTTAAACATTTACAACATGAAAAATGAACCCAAAGGCAAACCATGGTCTTTGGATAACAACGATGTGGTGCTGCATGTCCGTCCATGGTAACAGACGTCGCACTGGGTGCTGGTCTTTGATGGAGGGTGGTTTGCCTGTACTGAGAAGGAGTCCTGGGGAATTTCCACACTTCCTGCTCAGTTTTGTTATGAACTTAAAACTTTTCTATATATCTATTAAAAGATTTGAAGAGGGAGATGGGAGAGATGGCTCAGTGGTTAAGAGCTATGGTTGCCCTTCAGGGAATCTGGGCTTTGGTTCCTAAGACCCACATAGCTGCTGACAACTGACTGTAACTCCCTCTTCTGACCTCTGTGCACATTACATGCCTGTGTGCTTTTACATACATCTAGGCCAAGCACTCATAAAAATAAATATTTAAAAAAAAAGATTTTAAAACGGTAAAGGTGCCCTTGTGTTCAAGAGAGATAATATCCTTTCTAAACAGCAGAGAAGTTGGTGGAGCCCAAGTGGTCCAGGATTCTTTCCTTCCAGTAGATAATCTTCATTCTAAAGGGGAGCAGGGATTGGGTGCCGTGTCTGGTATGTCTTAGGCAATGGATCTATAGTTGTTAAATGAGAGAAAAATTATACTTACTAAGCTTAATAATTCTCAGATAATCTTAGGAACCAATAATTTAAAATTGATGTAGATGGGTTCTCTCCTTGCATGGTTCTATATAAATCCAGAATAGTTAAATCAATGCCGATAGTTTTTTTTTTTTCTCCCTCCAAGCCCTCATCATAATACAAATCACATTTGATGAAATTGTCACCAGATTATCAGGAGTTTGGAGATAATTGTCAACTTCTGGGATAGGTTATAATTTCCAACTCTCCTAGTAACTGACTTGATCTATTCATCTAGAAAGGCCATTCTGAAGTGAGCTTTGCTTAGGGTTTTACACCTTCATTCTCAATTATGTGGGAATAAGGGCATTTTCACAGATTTTACAGCAATGAAACTACTGTCTATTGTGATCCTTGTGTATGGACATGTGTCATTACTGCCGGGTTGTCCAGCAGATAGGGCAGAGAGGAGAGCCCGGCCAGCCTCTCTCTCCTCTGGGGCTGAGTGGGATGGCAAGTGTCAACAACCCGAGAAGAGCCACACGGGGTGTCGGGAGTCTCATCAAAGCAAGGACTCACTTTATTACATCAGGCAGCAGTTTATATATGCTTGGTGGGAGGGGTGGAGAAAGGAAGGCGGGAGAGGAGACACGTAGAGTGGGGGGATAGCTTTGGGCCAATGGTAACTCGCCACATGGGTTGTAGGCGTTTTCAGGTCGGGCTATGCTGAATCACTCCTATGCGGAATTGACCGGCCAGAGACAGATTGCTAAACTCTAGTCAGGCTCAGGGGGTTACAGTGGGCTGCATTCTCTAGGGCCCACAGGGCCCAACAATTACAAGTTTCTCCCAGCCTATACAGATTGCACAACCCTACGTGTGATCCTAATATAAATTATGGACTTTGGGTTGTAATAATATGACAATGGTGATGATTGGAAATATGTTTGTGCTTTCTCCTTAATTTTCCTAAGATCATAAAAATGATCTTAAAAAAGACTATATGAAAGAGGGAAGCAAGAAAACAAGGCCGGAGTGGGGAGACTCTGGTTACTTGAAGAATGCCCCCCAGAAGTGGGGCTGTGTAGTCATTCTGCCTACTGCTTTCCAATTACCTTGTTTTAGCAAGACTAATCTGTCATTTTTGAAACATTACTCCACCCTTTTGAAAGGGGCCCTCCCTTTGTAAACTGGGCAGCTTTCAGTAATATAGCAATGCCCCTGTCTTTGCAGGAGACACCTTTGCATTCTCCGTGTAAATTCCAGCAACATTTTCACTCTACAACTTGATAGTCCATTAAATTCAGTCCAGTTCACTAGATTCATAAGAGTTATTTATGCTTAACCAAGAATTAAAGGGTAAACATTTATATTTAGGGATGGAGAGATGGCTCATCCATAAAGTGCTTACCCCACAAGGATGAGGATCTGAGGCAGATTCCTAGAATCCACATAAAATAACAAGGCACCATGGTGCTTGCCTAGTAAACCCATCGCTGAGGAGGTTAAACAGGAGGATCCCCAGGACTTGTTGGCCAGCTAGTTTAGAGAAATTGGTCAGTTATGGGTATGTGAGAAATGGGTATCACAAAATAAATTGAAAAGGCCAGGTCTGATAGCTTACACCTTTAATCCTAGCACTCAGGAGGCACAAGCAGTAAGATTTCTGTGAGATGGAGCCCAGGTTGGTCTACATAGGGAGCTTCAGGCCAGGTGGGGCTACAGGGAGATCCTCTATCAAAAACAGGATAGAAAAAGCGGCCGTCAATTAAGGAGGACACCTGATATTACCCTCTGGGTTCCATGGGCATGTCCAAACCTGAAGACACACTTATACACATGTGCACACACACACACACACACACACACAAATTCATATGCACAAATGATATTTCCACTTTACTTTTCTAGTCATCAAATAATACAGAGGTTTAAAAATCAACTAAGAAGGGGCAGGAGAGACGGCTCAGCAGTTAAGAGCACTGGATGCTCTTACAGAGGACCTGGGTCCAGTCCCCAGTACCAACAAGGCAGCTAGCTCCAGTTTGTACTTCCATTTGTAACTCCAGTTCCAGGGGATCTGGCAGAGGACCTGGGTCCAGTCCCCTGTACCAACATGGCAGCTAGCTCCAGTTTGTACTTCCATTTGTAACTCCAGTTCCTGGGGATCTGGTGTGCTCTTCTGGCCTCCATAGGAATTTCACAAACATAGTGCACTTACATTCAGACAAACACCCATATGCATAAAATTAAAGTAAATTAAATAAAAAAAAATCTGTTAAAGGGCTAGAGATGTAGCTCAGGGGATTGTGATTGCTTAGCATGCATGGGGACTTGGGTTTGATTTCCAGGACTGCAAGGGTTACCTCATGTCACACACACACTCATATACGTATATGAAAACCCAAGGACATACAAGTTTTTCTCTGCCAAGTATTTGATTCTTAAGCATGCTTTCCCATCATGAATGCCCACATAAATTATATCTTAAATTAAAATATTTACTTCTGACAACTCTGGAGTATCATCATTTCATCATTTCTTACAAAATTTATCATCTCACAACCAAGCTCTTCACATTTTCCTGGTAGATCTGGGTGTGTATTAGCACTAGGAAAAAACATCACAGTCATGTTCTCACATTCAGAAGAACATGACCAGGCAGAGTGTAAAAGCACTTCAAGAAGGAAAAGTCTAAGGAACAACTCCTAGGTAACAGGCATAAGAGTAACAGCGGCAAGGAGAAAGTGGCATGCTGCCTAACGGAAACCATACACTTTATAATAATGAGAAAAACCATAATAATTTCATAAGTTCCAGGACACTGTGTGCAGTGGTCCACCCAGAATTCCTAGAGTGATCCCAGGCAATGCAGATATTTGATCTGAGAGTGGAAAACATGATTTTGAAAAATTGAATTAGCTCCACTTATCCTTCAAGCATGGTGCAGAGTCACTGACTTCCAACAGGGTAAAAGCTGTCTGCTTTAAGGCCTTGTGATGCTCACCCTCCTTAAAGAAGAATCTTTTCTTCTAAATGCCGGGAAATGGACTATGCCTGACATTGGTCATTTCTTTTCTAGTCTATTGGGGAATGATAAATAGAAAGTTCTGATTTATAATAAATCGTGGCTGTTGAGAAGTGTTAGGTTTCCTCTTTTGTATTTGCCTCAAATTCCTGTGTAGCCAAATGCACAAACATTTCTCATTCCCTTAATGAATACTTGGTCCTTAAGAATACTGATAAAATTTACATAGCTGAAGGGTAAGCATCCTTTGATTCCCTGAGCACACTTTGTTAAACAGACTTTTCTTGTAGTAAGAGTCATTTGAGGGCAGTGATTTGGTGTCAAGGTGATGAGGAAAAGGCTACAGAAGTTTGGTATTTTTTAAAGAAAATGCCTTCCTAAATAACACAAAATACCAAAGTGCAGCAGTCTCTGACTTTTGCTAGAGTTCTCGATGTATTTAAAGTTTAAGTGCAAAGAGGGAAGTAAGAAGTCTTTCTCGACTTGGTGTTCTCAAATGTCAGAGATTTTCCACCCTGCCTCTCAGCATGGAGACAAAATGACTTTTTCCATGTCTGTTGACATTTTTTATCATTTAAGATGAGGGCTGGCTTCTCAAGGTAGAAGAGAGAGGTATTGAAGAACATGGTGTAAGATATAGGGCAGTGTGCCTCACAGCAAAGTGCCAAGCAGCCCATAATACTTCCCAGTTGTGAAGTTCTTTTCTAGACTAATGCCTCCATTTAGGAAGATGAATCCAAGAGCTAGGCAAACAGTAAAGTTCACAGTCTCCCAGCTGTAAAGATTTCAGATATCCCCCCTATGCCCCCCTCCCCCCACCTCTCAAGTCTGCAGGTTTGCCTCTAATAAACCACAGACTCAAACAGTAGGAAAGGGGTTCCTTCAGAAACCCAGAGAAACAAGCTGTCTATCAACATGGTCACTAATGTAGGGATGCTAAACTTCATTGCTTTTCATTTTTGGAAAGGAACAAACAAGTACAAAGAAAAGAGTTGGTTTGATTTCAAAGGGGCTTTATCAACTGCATTCATTATAAAAAATAGAAGAACCCAAGAGTAAGAAGTTTTATTCTGGGATAAAAATAAAACTCATATGAGCCTTGGAGACTTTGAATCACCCACTCTTTGGCACCTAAAATTTCACTTGGCCTAACAGCATCTGTAGCTTTTTTTTTTTTTTAATGCTAGTTGGATTTCATTGTTCCTCTGCTTAAAATTCAATAGTTTTTTTCAGTGTCTTGCAAAAACCTACTAGATCTGGCTGTTTCTTCCTCTTTGATTTGACTCTGGTTTTGGTCAGTGTTTTATCACAGCAATAGAAAGTAACTAGTGTAGCCTCCCATCTAAGTTTCAGTTATTACATAATTATTAGTTGTTATTATGATTTATTAGTGGCCTGTTATTTTTGCTTCCATTTAATTACTATTAATAGCAAATTAAAACTAGAAAACAATGAATGTTTGCAGAATCTGAATGGAACTGTGCAGGCATATTCCTCTTAAGCAGGGAACCAGTGCAAATGGGAGAACTGCCTGTGGAATCTGGAGAGGGTGGGCAGTGTGTGCCTGGGGCCTGTGGACTGAAAGGGAGGTGGAGATACTGAGCCTCAGGCTTTATTGCTTATAGATGTTCAAAAGGTGGGCTTAGTATTCTATTGTTGTCAGTGGAAAAGGAGAGAAGATACTGAACTTGAGAAAACTTCCAGTAAAAACAGGAACCAAAGCCTAGAGCTAGCTGTATTTTTGTAACAGACAAAACCAAAAATGAATGCAGAATAAAAGATGAAATTATATACACTTCAAATGTTTGAAATGTAAAGTAACTTTGTCCTTTCTAGTTCTTTCCTGAGGTTTCCAATTTGTCGATATCTTTGCACCTCCAGATCCTGTGCCTTTTCTGCTTCTCTTTGTATCCGATTCTTTTTCTTCCCCAAGCCTTTCCCTTTTCCCTGTCCCTTTCTATTTCTAGGGCTTTTTCATCTCTCTCTCTCTCTGGCACTGTGAGGACACTGTTTTCTCAGATGGTTTCCATGGGGAGTGGAAACAACCTTCCCATTCTAAAAGCAATTCTAATGTGAGTTTCATGCCTGTTTATGGTTAAAATAATTAATCTTCATTTGCTTGAAAATACTCATGGGACTGTGTCTCCTGGCAGGCTGTAAACAACTCAAGAGTCAGCATACCATGCTGTGCTCCATACTCTGCCACATATAAGGTTCAGCATATTCACAGCAGCTAAGAAAACACTCTTAGTAGCAAATGAATAACTAGTATTTGTTCATTTTCAGAATGTATACATGTTATGTAACAAGTTGTGGTATGCAGAGCTGAGAAATTCATCATGAGAAGATTTTATTATGTGCACAGACATGAGATTGAATACATTACAAGAGTGAATAATGAAAGAAATATGGTAAAATTAAGATGTATGGTGAATGATGTTGCTGTGTGTTTAGATGGCATACTGGCCAGGTGTGGTGGTGCACCCCTTTGTTCTCAGAACTTTGGAGGCAGAATCAGGCAGATCTCTGTAAGTTAAGAGGCCAGCCTGGTCTGTACAGCAAGTTCCAGACCAGACAGACTACTTACTGAGACTGTGTTTCAAAACAAAACATAGTGGCATATTGCATGACAGTAAACATTTCCTCAACAAACAGAAACTGTAAACTTTATAATAATGGGGCTGGAGCGATGGCCTAGTGGTTAAGAGCGCCGACCGCTCTTGCGGAGGACCCGGGTTCGATCCCCAGCACCCACATGGCGGCCGAGAGCCGTCTGAAACTCCAATTCCAGGAGAACTCCAGTTCCAGGGGAGTCCGACGCCCTCTTCTGACCTCCGCGGCATTGCACGTCACGGGTGCACAGACTTGCATGCACACAATACATTCATACACGTACGGAAATAAATAAAATATATATATATATATAAATAATGAGAAAAACCATAGTAAATTCATAAGCCAGTAAGTCATTTATTCATTATTATTACATATTATAGATTATATATAATTGTACCTGCTTTTACATACAACAATGTGCTGGGTGTATTTACACCAGCAGCACCACCAACACATTACAACATTATGATGGAACTAGGAGTTGAAATCCTTCAGTTCCCTGATGGTCTTCTACACGTGGGCTGACACTGACTGACATATACATACAGCACACAACTGCAGTACCTACAAAGGACTCAAGACAAAGTCATTAAATAGAAACCGTAGGGATGATGAAATAGAAGTGGGTGTGATCACTGGGAATCTTCATAAGAAAGTTTTATGAAAGGATTTGAGATGGTGAGAACTCAAGGTAACCTGAATAATTGGTGTCAATCCTGAAATGATAATTAATGATGGCAATGGATGAACACTGGAAGGGTCAAGGCTCGTGCAGAGGATCAGTTTGATTTCTAGCACCCACATGGAGGCTAATGGCCATTCAGAACTCCAGTTTCAGTGGAATCTGGTGCTCTCTTCTGACATCTGTGGGTATTGCAGGGCATGGGTGTACTTATGTACATGCAGGCAATACACTCATGGAAATAAAATACAAAATAATAAATAAAATATTTTTAGATAACTTACTCTTTAAGTGTAGGTTGGTGACATCTTAAATGTATAGGATTATGATCAATATTAAAAGTTAAAACCATGACAGAATATATTCCTTTACAATGTGCTAAATATCATTCCTTGGGGCTGGAGAGGTACCTTAGGTGTGGAATGCTTGCTGAGCATATCAAATTATTGGATTCAATCCCCAGTACTGAAAAAATAATCACTTCTGTATAGTTTTCCTGACAAAGACTATAATCCCAGCCTACTGAGCTTAAAAAACATATATTCAGGAGCGAATATAGCAATTTTTGAGGTAATGACCTAAAACAGAGAGAGAATTCTGTCCTATAAAAATTAGCTTCTGGGGCTGGAGAGATTACTCAGCCGTTAAGAGCGCCAACTGCTCTTGCAGAGGACCAGGGTTCATTTCCCAGCACCCACATGGAGGCTGAGAACTGTCTTTAACTCCAGTTCCAGGGGAATCCAATGCCTTCTTCTGACCTCCATAGCATTGCACGACATGGGCTCACCAACCTACATGCAGACAGTACACTCATACACATTAAAAAAAAAATAATGATAAATTAAAAAGTTAAAAAAAACAGGATGTAAAACGATTAGCCTCTTTGTATCTCCAAACTTTGTTCCCCACTACTATTAGATGCCACAAGACTTATCATGGGCACACATTTATTTGTTTTTATATCAGTCTCTTCCTCCATTAGAATGTAAGCTTCATGAGAAACAGGTTTTCTGATTATTTGATGCTGCATCCTTAATGCTTAGAGAGAAAGAAATGGTTCAGAAGAATAAGTTAATACTGCCTTTCTAAAAAAAACAAGTGAATTGACTGATACAACTAACACTTCTGAAAACATCTACATTTGAATATACAAAATTCTGTAAGTAGTAGAAAATATATTTTCATTTCAAGTAATTTTATTTTTTTCTTCAAAATAAGCAGAACGTACAGAAGTCTCAGACCTCAAGAGAACACTAAATTAGGCAACATTCTCATGAGATGATCCAAGAGGTTTGCACATAAACTCATATCCAGATGTACTATAGCCATTCCTATATGTTTATACATAGTACATACACAAATATACTATGTATAAACATGTAGGAATGGGTCTTATAATATGGACCTAATCTGGATTAGAAATTTTATCTAACATTGCAACAAAACGTTTCCATTTATAATCCAAAAAAGGTCACTGAGCCATGCGCACCTCTTTTGACCTGGACATGTGATTTATTTCCTCATGAACTTCCCTCCAAGATAATGAATGAATATCTGTATGCATACTTTACATATCAAGGCAATGACAGCATTGTGCTTATTTAATTGAAAGCAATGAATAAAGAAGTCTGTTTGTAACTGTATGTGAGATGTCCTAGGCTTAGGGAATCAAGATTCTCTGATGAGATAAGTGTATGTCCTGACTTCTACTTCTTTATTTCATGCTGGAGATACTTTTTCAATAAAAGAATGACTAATATCTGTATGCATACTTTACATATCAAGGCAATGACAGCATTGTGCTTATTTAATTGAAAGCAATGAATAAAAAAGTCTGTTTGTAACTGTATGTGAGATGTCCTAGGCTTAGGGAATCAAGATTCTCTGATGAGATAAGTGTATGTCCTGACTTCTACTTCCTTATTTCATGCTGGAGATACTCTTTCAATAAAAGAATGACTGAAGCCTGCCTTTGGAACACAGTTGACATCCAAGGGAATGGTACTTAGCAGTTCAGGTCTGCTCTTGGCCTTATGAAGCTGGCTGAGTCAGAGCATCTCTTTGTAAGCATTACCATAATGTGGCTTAGAAATGACAAAAGAGGAAAATATAATCACTGATATACTAAATATTTGAAAATATCTTATGAAATTGCATTCTTTTCTTTTAATAAAAGAATATTTGGATTAATAAACTAGGGAAAAGAAACTGACTCTAGAAAAGATAATAGAATAGTCATATAATCATTGAAAAAAATGAAACAGAAGATAATCACACACACACACACACACACACACACACACACACTCACTACCTCCCAGTTGTGGGCACATTACTTCTCTTACTACTTTAGTGAAACACCTGGAGATGGAGAGATGGCTCAGTAGTTTATGGCTCTTGCTACTCTGAGTCACCACCTGCATTCGGTTTCCAGAACCTACCTGGTAGCTCACAAACATATGTAAGTACAGTATGAGGGGATCTATCAGCTTCTTTTGGCCTCTGTAGGAATCAGGCACATTCATGCACATACATATATTCAGGAAAACACTCATACCCCCAAAATAAAAATAAATCTTATGGAAAGCAGTGTGGAGAACCCTTGGTAGACTCAAAATGAGCTTGCCACCTAACCCAGTCATACCACTCCTGGGTATATACCCATAAGACTCATCTTACAGCAGAGATACATGCACAGCCATGTTTACTCCGGCCCTCTTCACAATAGTGAAGAGCTGGAACCAACCCGAGTGCCCCTCAACCAACAAGTGGATAGAGAAAAATGTGCTACATCTACATGATGGAGTTCTATGCAGCAGTAAAGAAAGGTGACATCATGAACTTTGCAGGTAAATGGATGGAACTAGAAGATATCATGTTAAGTGAAGTAACACAGACTCAGAAAAACAAACAATGAATGGTATTGCCTCATCTATGGATGCTAGCACCAATTACCTAGTTGTAAGGCAAACTGAGCAGCATTAATATTATATTACTCATGATCTGAAAACAACTGTACTCTTAATTGTGAATCCCTTAACAGGTTCTAGAACTAAGCTACCTTTTATTTTCAGACAGGAATTTTTGGTATATGGGTGGAGAGTATGTATCCATATTTTAGAGTAATATAAGATCAAAGAAATGAGGAAAAAACTAGTTTGTTATGACATTATGTCTAAACATAGCATTTATTCTATGGGAGTGCTTCTTAGTATTTCTTATACAAGGCTGCTTGAGCTTTTGCCCAAGCATTTTCTAAAATATTACACAGTAGTCAAAATTATCAGGCTGGTGTAACTTAGCTTTTCTGGATGCTTAAAGACCATACATAATGCCCATACCAATTTGGCCAAGGGTCTTAAGGGATAACTTTGTTCCTTGCCCTCAGAGGTCAACTAAGTCCCAGGGGACTATGCATGGGGGCATCTCTTGAAATCTCCTGCAAATGTGAATCACCAGTCTTCCTGTGCAGGGAGGTCTTGGAGATCCACTAATGGGACTTCAGCCAGTGTCCAGTCTATAAAGAGGAAAGTCTGCTCATGCTTCAAAAAGGGAAGCCTGGTCTTGCAAGACCTGACTTTGCCCTTGAGTGCATGGAACTGGTGATTAAAAAGCTTAAAGGAACCAGGGGCTCCTCCCCCCAAACCTGAATGACTCCTGAGGACCAGATCCCCAACTGACCTTGAGAAAACAAAAACCTTGGTTAATCTGGGCTAACTGCGTGACCTTAAACATCCAAAAGGAAAGTATAACCAGAAATAAATAAATAGTAAGTCCTGAGAAATTGTACTTCAGGTATAAAACTTGAGATCTTAGTAAAAAGACAAAAAGTAAAAAAAATAAAAAAATAAAAAAAAAGAGCACAGTTGTTTTGCCTGTCTTATTGGCAAGTGCAGCTACCCTGTGGCTGCCACTGCTTTTACCATCCTTCAAAGACATGAGACACACCTTTTCAACCTTCCAATATGTGCTAAAGCCTCATGTCTCTCCAAGAATCCTTCAAACCTTCAGTGCCAGATGGGGACTGCTGAGACATCCAGCTTTTAGACTGACTGAGCTACTACCGGGGTTTCAGCCTATTCAGAGTCCATTGTTGGACTACGCAGGCTGTATCATGGAGACCAATACAGGAAGATCAAGACAGGATGCAATGCTTACTGGACCTCATTTGGTGACCGTGGGAAGGGAAAACCCCATTGTTGAACACAAGGGCAGAGCTGATAGTTGTTTGGGCTTGCCAAGGAGAAGCCTTCAAACATGACATCTTTCAGCCTAATAAAGAAAAAATATCATAAGCTGAAGATGCTAAAACCTATGATATATGTGGAATGCATATGTTAAGTTAGAAATGCCACTCTACCAAAGAATCTCTCGAGAGGCCAAAAACCACGGAGGAAAAGCTTTAATAAAAGAACATTACATCAAGGAAAAAGTACAGAATAAAACACAGAGACAGTGACCAAGACAGATCAATGCTTCGGGCCTAGAACATTCCCATGGGACTGGAGGGCAGCGGCCTGAGGTCCCATCCTCTCCCACTTTTATTCCCAGTTAGGGGATTTCCACTGAGGTCATGGTGACCCTTTCTCTGATTGGTAGGGTATTGGTGGTTGCAGACCAGGCAGTCTTTCATTGGATCAGTCCACCTGTTCTGCACCCCTTTGTTTGAAACAATGGTTGTGTTTAGCAGCATGAAGCCCCTTGGAGAGTAATGGGCTCCTTGGGGGGTGAGAAGCCTCCTACAGGGCTGGGAAAGTTCATCCTGACCTCAGATAGCTCTGGGAACTAATAACTCAAGGTGGGAGGGAGTAACTATGGGAACCAGACCTGCTTCAACTAGAGAGTTGCTCTTGCATGGTTAACCCTTTCCTTTTGATTAACTTCTTTCTGACCTGGTCCTAACACATACATGCATATTTTGGAGTGATGCATATTGGAAGGAATAACAACAACAACAGAAAGACTTCATCAAAGAACTGAATGAAATGGTGAACTTCTGCATCGAGAATTGTGAGAGAGACTGAGAAAAAGATGAAAAACATGTTTGGCAGAATGCAAGAGCTCTGGTGGGGTAGGGGGGCAGGGAGGGGGGCACAGGTCTAGATTTGATTTGTAATTTTGTATGAAATGCACAGAGCTTCAATAAAAAATTGGCTTTGAAAAAAATCTTTAAGAATTTCTTAACACAGCATCTTAAGGAAGTATGGTGTGGCGGTTTGAATGAGAATATCCCCCATAAGCTCCAAATATTCAGACATTTTGTCCCCAGTTCATGGCACTGTTTGGGGAGGTGTTAGAAGGTGTGACCATGCTAGAGGAAGCACATCAATGGAGGCAGCTTAGAGAATTCTTAATGCCTTGACAATCTCCACTCCCACTCTGCTTCCTGTGCCTGCTTGAAGATGTGAACCTCTGCCTCCTGCCCCTGTACCTCCTGCCACCAAGCCTCCCTCCATGATGGATTCTAATTCCCCTGGAACTGTAAGCTCTAATAAACTCCTCGTTATATATGTTCCCTTGGTCATGGGGTTCTATCACAGCAACAGAAAAATGACTAAAACAGATCAATTCATTTGTGCTCATAGCTTCAGAGAATACAGACCACCATAATGGGCTCACCAGGCAGCAGGAGCTGACCACCTTGCATCTTCCATCAGCAAGTGTGAGTGAGGAATGCTAGTGTTCAGTTGATTCTTCCATTTCCCACTTTTATTTGGTTTTGTTTCCTAGCTTATGCCATAAAGCCTTTACAGTTAGGATGGACTTTCCTTCCTCACTGAAATATTCTGTAGATACTCTTACAGATATGCCCAGAGGGTGTCTCCTAGGTGATTGATTCTAAGTGTATCTAAGATAACAATAAAGATTTACCATCACACTAGATGAATAGGTGAGGGAATACATGTACAGGTGGTTATGAAAGCAACTTTTACTCAATTTCAACATACATATAATTCCTTTTTTTTCAAAGACAATTTTTATTGAAGCTTTGTGCATTTCATACAAAATTTCCAATAAAATCTAGACCTGTGGCCCCTTCAATGCCCCCTCCACTCCACCAGAGCTCATGCATTCTACCAAACATGTTTTTCATCTTTTTCTTAGTCTCTTTTAAAATTTTCAATGCAGAAGTTTACTGTTATCAAGCAGAAATTTAACGTTTTAGTCAGTTCTTTGACCCAGTCTTGTTGTTATTCCTTCCAATTTGTGTCACTCCAAAATATGCATGTATGCATGCCACATATATCATAGGTTTTAGCATCTTCAGCTTATGATTTTTTTCTTTATTTGGCTGAAAGATGTCATGTTTGAAGGCTTCTCCTTGGCAAGCCCAAACAACCATCAGTTCTGTCCTTGTGCTCCACACTGGAGTTTTCCCTTACCATGGTCACCAAATGAGATCCAGTAAGCACTGCATCCTGTCTTGATCTTCCTGTATTGGTCTCCATGATACAGCTTGCTTAGTCCAACAATGGCATTCTATACTTTGAGGAGGCTGAAAATCCAGTAGTGTCTCAATCTAAAAGCTGGATGTCTCAGCAGTCCCCATCTGGCATTGAAGGTTTAGAGGATTCTTGGAGAGACATGAGTCTTCAGTCCATACTGGAAGGTTGAAAAGTTGTGTCTCATGTCTTTGAAGGATAGCAAAAGCAGTGGCAGCCACAGGGTAGCTGCACTTGCCAGTAAGACAGGCAAAACAACTGTGCTCTTTTTTATTTTTATTTTTTCTTTTTGTCTTTTTACTAAGATCTCAAGTTTTATACCTGAAGTACAATTTCTCAGGACTTACTATGTATTTATTTCTGGTTATATTTTCCTTTTGGATGTTTAAGGCCACACAGTTAGCCCAGATTAACCAAGGTTTTTGTTTTCTCATGGTCAGTTGAGGATCTGGCCCTCAAGGGTCACTCAGGTTTTATTTGGGGGGGGGGAGAAGCCCCTGGATCTTTTTGGCTTTTCAATCATCAGTTCCATGCACTCGAGGACAAAGACAGGTCTTGCGAGACCAGGCTTCTCTTTTTGAAGCATGAGCAGACTTTCCTCTTTATAGACTGGACACTGGCTGAAGTCCCATTAGTGGATCTCCAAGACCTCCTTGCACAGGAAGACTGGTAACTCACATTTGCAGGAGATCTCAAGAGATGCCCCCATACATAGTTCCCTGGGACTTAGTTGACCTCTGAGGGCAAGGAAAAAAGTTAGCCATTAAAGCCCTCAGCCAAATTGGTATGGGCATTAAGTATGGTCTTAAGCATCCAAAAAAGCTAAGTTACACCAGCCTGATACTTTTGACTACTGTGTAATATTTTAGAAAATGCTTGGACAAAAGCTCAAGCAGCCTTGTATAAGAAATACTAAGAAGCACTCCCATAAAATAAATACAGTAGTTAGACATAATGTCATGACAAACTAGTTCTTTCCTCATTCTTTTGATCTCATATTACTTTCAATCTTATAGCTGATCTTATATTTGATCTTATATTACTTTTGATCGTATATTACTCTAAAATATGCATACATACCCTCCACGCATATACCAAAATTTCCTAACTCTGAAAATAAATGGTAGGTTAGTTCTAAAACCTGTTAAGGGATTCACAATATAAAAGCACAGTTGTTTTCAGATCATGAGTAATATAACATTAACATTGCTCAGTTTGCCTTACTAGGTAATTGGCACTAGCATCCACAGATGAGGGAATACCATTTGTCATTTGTTTTTCTGGGACTGTGTTACTTCACTTAACATGATATCTTCTAGCTCCATCCATTTTCCTGCAAAGTAAGTGATGTCATCTTTCTTTACCGATGCATAGAACTCCATTGTGTAGAGGTACCACATTTTCTCTATCCACTCATCAGTTGAGGGGCACGTGGGTTGGTTCCAGCTCTTCACTGTGCTTCAGGTGGTCCTGGGAAATCCTTGACCTAAGCTCTGTGCACTCCAACATACACATAATTCTAATTTTGCTAAAATCATTACCAAAATGTACAAAATAGCAAAAAAAGTCTCAATAATATTTCACAAAGAGAGGACAAAAACTAAAAAGCTTGTACTAGTTTATCAACATACTTACAAAGTTTCAAAGAAACTTTTAATAGAACATGTGATTCTTCTGAATCCAGGCCTTTTACACATGAAGCCTGTCTTCTCTAGCCCTGACCATGATTTAGAAACTACCTCTGTCCAGCTCTGATAAATGGGCATTGTAACTTCCTCCTGTGAACTGTGTTCTGTCACGTGCAGTAGTCTTGCCGGCAAGAACTTCACGTGGACAACAGGATTCTTCTGTGGTAATATTTATTGTGCACAGCTCTTTTGTGAGAAGGACCCCGAAATGGGGCAGAAGCACTGCTTATATAGCAGTCTAGAGGGTTCGTGTATGCTCTGGATTGGTACAGTGCCCTGATGCCTCATTAGCATGCCCAAGGCACGGGTCCAGAGAGAGCGGGCCCAGAGAGCGTGGGCTCGGAAAGTAGTAGTCATGCGCAGTTTGTCCAATGCAAAGGCAATGGCGGAAGCGGCTTGTAGTGACTCCGGAAAGTCGGCGCCATCCTAGGGCGTGGTACAGCACACATTGTTGTGTGGTAGGCTGCCAACAGTTCCCCCTTTCGTTTTAATAGAGCAAGGTCTCTGGGACAGGGGCGACATGACTGTCAGAGACTCTATTAAAATGGCTTGGAGAATGCCTGTCTTAGGTTGCCTCTGAGAGGTATTCCTTACCCGTCATGGGGTGGACAGACAGCTTTTGGTCTGTTCCCTGTCTTAGGTTGGTAATACTTGCAGCAGGTCTTACCCGTCATTGACTACTTCTCCAGCATACTAAGCCAAATGTTTGGGGAGGAGCCTGCTTCCAAAGCCGAAGGGCCTGTGCAATGACTATTTATCGCGCTGATGTTGGGCACAGAGCCTACACATAATCCAGAGCATAATTATAATCCCTCCACATAGAAATAGGCCCAAACCTTGCCACCCCTGCCATTCTTTGAGTGTGAGATGCCAGCAGTAATCCAGGAGGCCAGTCCTTCGCAAGGGAGGCATCCACTCTAGTCGAGTTCATGGTGACAATAGCCATACGAAGTTGGTTCATCAAGCTGTCAAATTCTCAGTCCAATTACCTAAAAGATACTAGACAATTGTTTAGACAAATTTCTGCCCTTGTGAAGTTTTGATATTGGATGCTGGTCACACATAGGCCAGAATATTTCCACTCACAGCCAAGCTGGGCTAGCTGCCATAGTTCAAATGTAGTAGAAGTATTCCAAAAGGTAAAAGGCCATTAATTGTCCAGCATACTTCCCGTGACTGGCATCCTGTCTAAGGGGGCAAAGCTGTTTCCCTCCGGACCAGTACAGAAGGGTGACCATTTAGGTTGAACTGGACCCTTTGGTGAGAGATAGGCCATCATCATCTGGCCCTCCCAGGCATATCAGGGGCATCAAATCATGCAGCAGTTTGATTATAATTTGAACAACATTCATGAAGCTGTTATTTATATTACTTACCTTTATGGAAGCACAAGCTGCCACCTTATTTATGGTTTTTATTTTTATTAATGTTAGCTCAGTTTCTATATCTAAAGGCAAATAGGGTACATCTAAAGATGGATTAGTCCTAAAGAGGCGGGGCAAAGAGTTTAGCATCATGACGGAACTGGCATTGGCCTTGGGAACACCAACAGTATCCCCCAGCTGTCTGGGACTCCCAGAGATTTGCTGCCTCTTGCCTCCCAAGTGCTGGGATTAAAGGCAAGCGCCACAATGCCCGGCTACAATATCCCCTTGTAAAGGGCTGTAACAAACAGCCTTTTAAAGGCAAACATCAGCAACACTTTTTCCCTTCTCTCATATAATACAGATTACATAAAGGCAGACAAAGCCCACATTTATGGAAAGCATTAAGCATTTGCTGCATGGAAGATTTTTTAGTTCTAATACTAGTAGTACAGAGTCACAGAGCATATTTTTAAACACTTAACTTGCAGGTTCATTGACATATGGTTATGTTTTTAACTCTGGAATAAATGGGTAGCGTTTTTAAATCTCTACTGAGAAATTAATGGAAATAGCTCTGGTTAAGCATTGACTATTTAGAAAAAAAGTAAAATCAAATGGTTTATTGTTGGGCTTTTGCCATTTGGTAGCATTTACACACAGAGCTTCGATCTTCAGAATACCCTGATTCAGTTAGAAAAACCTTTTAAATGAAGTTTTGTACAATAAAAACTTCTCAGCAGTCAAAATTTAAGACTGTAAAAAAAACATGCAAAACATACTTTTCTGAAAACACTAACTTTGAACAAAGCACCAAACTACACAAACGCAGAATGAAAACAGCATTTTAACTCCACCAAAGTAGTCATAGTAAAAATCAACTGGGGAGCGGGAGGCTATGGGACCTCGTTTACCTTTCAGTTTTAACATTTCTTTCGCCGGGCGGGTTGTGAAAGTGTTCATTTTTGTATCCGTGCTGCTTCCTCCTCTAACTCCTCCTCCTCAGATAGCGGTAATTCCTCATTAGAATTTGAATCATTAATGTCAGGGCTTGTAGGTCTCTAAATGGGTATAATGTACCTTTATTAATAATCTCTCTAGCTCCTATTTTTCTTTGAATGCGCATCTAAACTTTCACTCTCGTTCTTTTCTGACTGCTTTCCTGAAGGTCTGCAAGGCTTGTTGTCCTTCCCTAATTTCTTTTTTACAGTTTTATCTTCCCAGCAAAGAGAGAGTAAACAATGGTACAAGGAAACTTACAACAGCCAATAAAATAACTAGGCAAGCTTCCAATCCCTCTACGATCATCAGAGAAAAGGATATCTCTCAGAACTAAACTTAAAGAAACACAAACTTACCTGGGGCCACCAGTTCTGCCAACCCTCTTTAACAGGTGAAGGGTCCTCTCAGCGCCAGGACGATGTCAGGTTCCCCCGGGCTCCGGAACTGCCGGTCGTCTTTGCACCACTTGTCACGCGCACGTATTCTCGCCGGCAAGAACTTCATGCGGACAACAGGATTCTTCTGTGGTAATATTTATTGTGCACAGCTCTTTTGTGAGAAGGACCCCGAAATGGGGCAGAAGCACTGCTTATATAGCAGTCTAGAGGGTTCGTGTATGCTCTGGATTGGTACAGTGCCCTGATGCCTCATTAGCATGCCCAAGGCGCGGGCCCAGAGAGCACGGGCCCAGAGAGCATGGGCTCAGAGAGTAGTAGTCATGCGCAGTTTGTCCAATGCAAAGGCAATGGCAGGAAGCAGCTTGTAGTGACTCAGGAAGTCGGCGCCATCCTAGGGCGTGGTACAGCACACATTGTTTGTGTGGTAGGCTGCCAACAGTGTTCTTTGACTTGTCTTCAAAATAACCACAGTGTTTTTGTTTCTTTCTACATACATATAGTTATCCAGATACCTCAAACATGAGCAAGATATTTAATGAGGTGCTATTTTGGATGTTTAATAGATGTCAACCAAAAATGTCAACCAAAAATATTATACTTGCTAGCTCACTTAATCCCTGTAACAGGGGCCATTATCTGTAAGTTTGTAAATCAAGAGATAATCTGATGTTAAATAAGTTATCTCTGATTTCACAAATACTAAGTGTGGAATAAACTTGTGAATTCTGGTGAAAGAATCAAAGAATACAATAGAAGCATCAAAATTCTTATCTCTTTAGAAAATAATCATGAGAATATATGTTTATGGTATGACAAAATATACTTTGATTTACCTAAACCTCAAAAATTCTAAAACTTCTCATAGCTGGGACATGGAAACAGCCTTGATCTGTATTAATCAAGTGGTGAGTGGATAATGAAAGTGTTGTAACTATACACGATGAGGTTTTATTCAAAAAGTTAAATTATGAGGGGCTTGAGAGATAGCCTAGTGATTAAGACCTCCGACTGCTCTTGCAGAGGACCCAGGTTCGATCCCCATCACCCGCATGGCGGCTAAGAACCGTCTGTAACTCCAATTCCAGGAGAACTCCAGTTCCAGGGGAATCCGAGACCCTCTTCTGACCTCTGCGGCATTGCACAACACGGGTGCACAGACCTACATGCAGACAGTACACTCATACACATACAAAAATAAATAAAAATAAAAATAACCAAAAAGTTAAATTATGAAATATTTATGCAAATGGATGGAACCGGAAAGTACTATACTCGGTGAGTTAACCTAGATACAGAAAGACAAACTTCTCACGTCCTCATTCATGTGTGGATCTTAGCACCATATTTTTAGATTTGTGGGTTAAATTTGGATTAGATGTATAATTCAGGAAACTAGAAAGAAATCATAGGTGGGAAGGGGCAAATGTCTTAAGGGAAAGAGATAGTAGACTACAGGGATAAGAAGGGAAAAAAGGAAATAATGAGAAGAGAGCTTTAAGTGAGGAGAGGGTTGGAAGGGTAGTGTAGAGGAAGGGTTGAGCTAATTAACTCTAAAGGTGTTATATGTATATATATATATATATATATATATACATATATATACATATATATATACACATATATATATATACACACATATACACACATATATATACACATATATATTCTGCTGGATATATATATATATATCCAGCAGAACTTTAAGCTGAAGACTTCACACTCATTGTTCACAGGTCATAGGGAAATCAAGTTAGTACTCAAACAAGAAGATTTTTCTCTGATGAATTGCTCTCATAGTATTGCAAGGTACTATGCAGGCAGCTGGGGGAAAATATGACCAAGAATTATCTCTGTGAACTTCGTGAACTGCAATAATGACTGGTATGGCAGCATATGACCTGGGCACAATAGTGACACAAATATCATAGGGACAATTATCCATATTCTGATTCTATTTAAGCCCTTCTCTACAGGAGGAATCCATGGTTGTGGGCTTAAAGGTCCCAGGAGTGAACCTTCTACTATCAGTTTGCTAAATGGACATAATAAACTGCCTCTAATTCAGATCTTTCTGTCTGTATATTAGTGAAGCTCTCAAGACCTCATAACAGAAGTTTCGTTGCGGATGGTGGTTAAAATGGAAGTTGACAACTGATCAAAGCTGAGAGAATAAGTGACTGTGGAATTCTTGGCCACAAATGGGACATCTATGCCATATTCCTTCCTCAGGAGGGCTCCCAAAACAGGGTGTGGAATCCTAGCAACTACATGGTGGCTAACAACCATCTGTAAATCCAGTTCCAGGGATCTGACATCCTCTTCTGACTTCCAAAGGGGCTGCATGACCCAGCTGCACTTAAACACATGCAGGCAATACAGCCATACACACAAAATAACAGAAAATAAAATATCTCAAAATATTTAATTTTCTATTATTTTGTGTGTATGACTGTATTGCCTGCATGTGTGTAAGTGCAAGCATGTTGTGCACTGTCCATGGAGATTAGAAGAGCGTGTTAAATTCCCTGGAACTGCAGACAAGGAGGTTGTTAGCTGCCATGTTGATGCTGGGAATCAAGCCCTGGCCCTCTGCAAGAGCATCCAATGTTCTTACCTGCTGAGCCATCTCTCCAGCCCCATTAGTGAGTCTGCAAATGAACGCAACAGTAAGAATCCCTCTCATAGCAACTCATTATCAGTTCATGAGAACAGGAATTAGGTAATTACTATAAATAAAACAGGGATTTGTATAACTAATGGAACACAAATTTTCCAAGCCCCTTTGTTCTGCAATTTGCATAATACAGGCACATCCTGCAACCCAGAATTTCAGTCTAATTGGCTGACTTCATGACAGTGCCACAGATGTTTGCAAACATGAAGATGGCTGTCTTGTTCAACTTTGCTCACAACAGCAAAACCAAATAGAAAAAAATTTAAATACTACAGAAGAACTAATAATGTGTGATAAGCACAGTGCAGTCTTTGATAGCAGTTAAAGTGAATAGATTGTATATCTATGTCAGCATGAGAGACTTATAATATACCGTGCAATTAGCCAGTACATTCAAAAGGTGCTCAGAATGGACCCACTCGTGTAACATATAAACACACAGAAATAAAAGCAAATTTAACATGTTAATGAACCTTTAATTTGGGGAAGTCTCATTTTCATAGGCCCTTTTCTAAACAAGATGCTTTATTCTGAACAGGAATTCAAAGTTAATGATTAAAGTCTTATTTAGCCATGTGTGGTGACATATATCTTTAATTCCAGGACTCAGGAGACAGAGGCAGGTGGATCTCTGTAAGATCAAACTGAGCCTCGTCTTCATAGAGAGTTCCAGGCTAGCTGGGGCTACAGGGAGACCTTGTCTCAAAAAGACCAAACAAGAAAAATATTTTATAGACTTTTTAAGGGCAGAGAGAAAACATCAGTGATGCATGTTTGGTTTGTAGTTTATATTGCATTGCTTTTGTTAATATAAGATAGAAGTGCACTATAGAGATGATAGCCATGAACTACCTTTTACAAGCATGCTTTTGTTAGCTCTTGCTGAACTCTAGTTGTGCTAGTGACCTCAGAGAGAAATCATTTTTCCTCTTGAATTTCTAAAAGGTTGGATATAAATCCTTAATAGCACTTTAGCAAACATGTCCTTTTATAGTGTATCAAAAACTCTAATAGATTTAATCTATCTATATTGCACACAAAACACTCTTTTACATTTCTCATGCATGAGTGCATGCATGTTCATGTTTACATGCATGCAAGTATGCCTGTTTATTTGTGTGAGTGTGTTTGTGTGTGTGTGTGTCTGTGTGTGTGTGTGTGTGTGTATAAGCTGAAGGACAGCAGCAGATGTCATCTTCAGGAAGGCAGAGTACATCTTTGGCCTGGAGTTTATAAGGCTAGACCAGCCAGCCAGCAAACCCAGGGATTCCCTTGGCTCCACCTTTCCAGTGTTGGATTCAAGCCCTCTGTGCCTAACATTGCTACCTTGGGACTGGGGAGAAACCTATGATCCTCGTGGTTGTAAGACAAATATTTTGTTGTCTAAAAACCTATCCAGCCTTCACTTTTTTGTATTTGTTTTGTTTTCCCAATAGTGCATATTTTTCTTAACAAAGACCCTAAGATATAAGAACAATATAAGGCACTTATATTGTTTCTAGAAACATGATACACAGAGGAAGAAAAATATGTGAGTTACTGGCGGAGAAGGAAGGTGTTCTAGTTTGTCCTCCATTGCTGTGACAAAACACTCTGACTGACACCAACTTGAGGAGGAAAGGGTTTATTCAGCTCACATCTCCTGGGTCACAGTTCATCACTCAGAGAGTCGAAGGCAGGAACTCAGGGCAGGAACCTGGAGGCAGAAGCTGAAGCACAGGCCATGGAGGAATGCTGCTTACTGGCTTGCTCCCCTGGCTCATGCCCAGCCTGACCTCTTATATGGTACACAACAACCTGCCCAGAGGTGGCACCACGCACAGTGGGCTGGGCCCTCCAATATTGCCCAACAATCAAGACAATATTCCACAGATGTGGCCACAGGCCAGTCCAATGGAGCCAATTCCCCAACTGAGGCTCCCTCAGCCCAGGTGTGTCAAGTTGACACTAAAGCTAACCAGCACAGAAGGAGACCAAATAGGCTAAGGGCCTCAGCAGAGTCTGTGACAAATAGGCTAAGGGCCTCAGCAGAGTCCATGACAGATAGGCTAAGGGCCTTAGCAGAGTCCTTGACAAATAGGCTAAGGGTCTCAGCAGAATCTGTGACAGATAGGCTAAGGGCCTCAGCAGAGTCCTTGACAAATAGGCTAAGGGCCGCAGCAGAGTGCATGACAAATAGGCTAAGAGCCTCAGCAGAGTCCTTGACAAATAGGCTAAGGGCCTCAGCAGAGTCCTTGACAAACAGGCTACGGACCTCAGCAGAGTCCTTGACAAATAGGCTAAAGGTCTCAGCAGAGTGCGTGACAGATAGGCTAAGGGCCTCAGCAGAGTCTGTGACAAACAGGCTAAGGGCCTCAGCAGAGTCTGAGACAAATAGGCTAAGGGCCTCAGCAGATTCCTTGACAAGTAGGCTAAGGGCCTCAGCAGAGTGCATGACAAACAGGCTAAGGGCCTCAGCAGAGACTGTAACAAATAGGCTAAGGGCCTCAGCAGAGTCTGTGACAAACAGGCTAAGGGCCTCAGCAGAGTCTGAGACAAATAGGCTAAGGGCCTCAGCAGAGTCCTTCACAAATAGGCTAAGGCCCTCAGTAGAGTGCATGACAAACAGGCTAAGGGCCTCGGCAGAGTCTGTAACAAATAGGCTAACAAATAGGCTAAGGGCCTCAGCAGAGTCCTTGACAAATAGGCTAAGGGCCTCAGCAGAGTCTGTGACAAACAGGCTAAGGGCCTCAGCAGAGTCCTTGACAAATAGGCTAAGGCCCTCAGCAGAGCGCATGACAAATAGGCTAAGGGCCTCGGCAGAGTCTGTAACAAATAGGCAAAAGGCCTCAGCAGAGTCCTTGACAAACAGGGTAAGGGGCTCAGCAGAGTCCTTGACAAACAGGCTAAGGGCCTCAGCAGAGTCCTTGACAAACAGGCTAAGGGCCTCAGCAGAGTCCTTGACAAATAGGCTAAGGGCCTCAGCAGAGTGCATGACAAATAGGCTAAGGGCCTCAGCAGAGTCCTTGACAAATAGGCTAAGGGCCTCAGCAGAGTGCATGACAAACAGGCTAAGGGCCTCAGCAGAGTCCGTGACAAATAGGCTAAGGGCCTCAGCAGAGTCCTTGACAAATAGGCTAAGGGCCTCAGCAGAGTCCTTGACAAATAGGCTAAGGGCCTCAGCAGAGTGCATGACAAACAGGCTAAGGGCCTCGGCAGAGTCCGTGACAAATAGGCTAAGGGCCTCAGCAGAGTGCATGACAAACAGGCTAAGGGCCTCAGCAGAGTGTGTGACAAATAGGCTAAGGGCCTCAGCAGAGTCTAACATTTTCCTTTTCTTTCTTTTTTTTTTCTTTTTTTCTTTTGGTCTTTTTGAGACAGGGTCTCCCTGTAGCCCCAGCTGTCCTAGAACTCACTCTGTAGATCAGGCTGGCCCTGAACTCACAAAAATCCGCCTGTCTCTGCCTCCCAGTGCTAGAACCAAAGGTTTATGCCACCATACCTAAAGAAAGATGTGATGCATATATTGCAAAATGTTAACATCTGTTTAATCTTAGTGATGGGCACAGAGATGTCTAGTACTGTAGTTTTCTACATATTTAAAATTATATGAAATTTTACACAATTAAAAATCAATGCTATTAATAGGAAATGTGAAAATTTGTTCATATGAAAATTTTAAATTATTTTTTATGATTAAATAGTCCCACTTTGTTATGGTAATCTCATTTTATGTCATTTGTCTCAAAAGAAAAAAATCTAAATTTACAATCATCAAATACTTAATATTTTAATATTTATACTTTTAAATGTCCAACACAAAGTTGGGTAAATTAGTAAGTTCTAAAATTTCTTATTTTTTTTAAAGTTTCATATGCATCACTGCTTTTTTTTTATTTTATTTATTTCTGTATGTATAGAAATGTACTGTCTACATGCAGGTTTGTGCACCCGTGTCGTGCAATGCGGTGGAGGTCAGAAGAGGGCATAGGATTCCCCTGGAACTGGAGTTCTCCTGGAATTGGAGTTTCAGACGGTTCTCTGCCACCATGTGGGTGCTGGGGATCAAACCCGGGTCCTCTGTAAGAGCGGTTGGTGCTCTTAACCACTAGGCCATCTCTCCAGCCCCTATAATTTCTTATTTTTATGTTTCTTTTCTTTCTAAATACTGTTTCTATCTTTGTTGTTTATGTTTTGAGGAATAAAATCTTCAGGCTAAATTTTAGATTAAATGAGCTATGTAGTAGCTACATCAGTCAACCAGTCAACTGTTCAAATATCCCTGGTTCATATAGTGTGCTGGGCACAAAGACTTGGCTCCCAGATTTTACAGTGAATTAGAGAAGAGAAAGAACAAAGAAATAGAATATGAGTAAATATTAATTATGCATTATAAAAGTATTCTAGAAGGGAAGAAGAAAGTGCTGGAGTGAGTCCAGGGCCTAGGGCTAGTACTTCCCTTAGGAAGTAACATTCTAGCAGTATTAAAGTTGATTTAAGACTCAGTAATAAAAACAGATGACCAGGGGGCTGGAGAGATAGTTCAGTGTTAAGAATGCTGACTGCTCTTGCAGAGGGCCCAGGTCCAAATCCCAACACCCACTTGACAGCTAACAACTGTCCATACCACCAGTTCCTGGGGATCCAATGCCTTCTTTTGTCCTCCACAGTCATTGAATGACACAGGTGTACTTACATATGCACAGGCAATATGCTCATACAAATAAAACAGAAACAAATAAATTTTTTAAAAATCAAAAATAAATATGTAAATGACCAATGATTTCTTGCTTAGCAACAGGTGCACTAATACTGAAACAATGTGGAGAAGATTCGAACAGTCCCTAGCAAAGATAAAGCACAAATTCTCAGATTTCAAAAATACAAAGCTCCAGAACAGCAAGGTATTAGAGGTGTCAAAGACTAAAGAAACCTACCAGGCATCTCAGAGGACAGCGATGCTTGCTGCCAAAGCTCCTGTAAAGGCAGTGCCCAAGCCAATGATTGCAGAGGCTGTGAAGGAAACATAACATTTAAGTAAGTTGAGAAACTGTGTTTTATACAATATGAAGAACCTATATGAAGTATAGAAAAGGAAATATTTGTATATACCAATATAATTTCATGTATATATGCACATAATGGGGCTAGAGAGATGGTTCAGCAGTTAAGAACAGCAGATGCTTTTGTGGAGAACCAGGGTTCAGTTTCCAACTATCTGTAACTCCGGTTCCAGGGGGTCTGATGCCCTCTTCTGGCCTCCACAGCCATTGTATGACATGGGTGCACGTGTGCACATAATACTCAGCAGTTGCAGAAGTATGGCTTCACTTCCTTCTGTGCTCCAGCCTGTTTGGACGAATTGCATCCCATTTCTAGAAGCTTCACTGGGTGGAGGAAATGTAGATGTAAGCTTCTACTGCATCACATTCACCAATACAGAAGGAAGGTGAAAGAGCTGAAATAGTTCCCTCACTGAGACCCTCCAAGCGCTTCACGTTTTCCTTTGGGAACACCACAAAGTCTTTGCAATTTTCTAGTTGAGTCATCCTAGAAACCAGTAAAAGGATCATTAGGGACAAGATCAGCCACATTATTTAGGAAGAAGTATGCATTCTTCCTCTGTAGGGAAATCCAGCTTGAACTGCAGGCTAGCTTTCCAGCTGGCATGCCTCAAGGCTCCGCATGACCAAGAGTCTGGCTCCTCCCCAGGGAGGAGCAAGCAGCATGGCCTAGGTGCGTGATGCTGGGTGGAGCAAGGTGTGCAGTGGTGCAGAGTCGGGGGGCTCATGATTGGTCCTGGGAACTGATGTCATTTAGTTTATAAAAGCAAGCTGTGGCAACGAGTAAATTTGAATTCCATAGTAACATCATCACGGAGTCCCTGGCTGATATTTTTATCAATTATTGCGTGCATACAGGCTAAGGTAGGCCTGCATTTCGTTCAGGTGGTCACTGGGTTGGAAAAAGGTTCCCTTTGTGGACCACCAACCTGGGTAGCTGGTGTTGTTAGTGAAGTTCCTGTCCCAGCTCTGGGCAGGTGGGAAGTCATGGCCAAGAGTGGAACACGTGTCTCATGGGTCCAGGCTAAGAGCCTAAGCTGGTCTATGGGAAGTAGCTGGCTGGTCTCTGCACTGAGAGGCCAGCTCCCCACAGCAACTGCAGGCAGGTGCTGTGTCCCCCTCCCCCTTAGCATAAAAAGAAAAGCTTCATACATTCCCCCAATTTGAATGTCTGCACTTAGACCACGTGGATGCATAAGGAAGAGAACCAGCTAGTCAGCATTGGTTAGAAGCCAGGCAAACACACAGTATATCAAAAGTAAAGGAACAGATTTGTTTCCGTGCTTATTACAAAATTCCATTTGGTGGTCCAGCAGCTGCCCACTGTGAGAAACCTCAAAATTGTCTCCTTTTTAACATCTATAATAAACTGAATTTATGTAATTAACCTAAAAGATTCTCACTATTTTGCCTTGGCTACTAAATTTTCATTGTCCAGAGGTCTTATTTTATGGCTCATTTCCTTTGTCATTTAATTTCACTTTTATCTCTGCCACATTCCTGACTACAAGAGAACATTACTATATAATTGTCATTAAATAATGTCAGCTAATAATTCAAGTCACCTCATGCAAAAGAAAGCTAAATGAAAATCACCCCCCTTCAAAACCCCACATAGAGGATAAGGGGAACCAAACACAGGGACTATGCATTTCTGAAAGCTAATGGTGTCAGGAAATTCTTCATTCATGGTGAAAATTAATAAGAAATTTATGTGTTCCCAGGAGAACAGGGACTAAGTAACACTGTAGTCCTACAAGTTGTTAAACCAGAACTATGTCACTGAAATTCACCTAGATCACAGGGTTCCCTACAGCTACATTCTTTGCATATAACTTTGGAATGTCCTTATATACTGAATGTAGTCCTACCTTACTGTGTGATTTGCCTTGGATTGTAAAAGACAGCAAATGTGGATGATATGAGATTTGAAAGATGCTTTATCAATTTAACTTGCTTAATTTTTCATCTGTGTCATTGTTAATGGGAATATTCCAGGGCTACACTATGAAAGGATGAAAGGCGTCTTGAGAATGACTGAAGTCATTCCTCACATGGTCACGACAGATTAGCTAAAGCCAGGCAACTGTCTACTTATCTCAATTAGCAGAGACACAGCCAAGCAATTCAGATGAACGTGTGTCTGATGTAGACATGAGTGAGTCCAACTCAGTTTAACTAAAATTGTGGCTATCTGAGCTAAATAAGCATCTTTTTATTTACTACCTAGATACCTGATGTGTCCACTGATGTGACAGTAGTAACACCTGCTTATTCCATACTGTCCTCTGATCCAACAGCTATGTCTCATGCTACAAATCATTCGGTGGTCAGTTTCTTTTCCTTGTACTACATTTTCAAAACTATTCTATCATTGTAGTAGTCATGACCACACTTAAAAATAAAGTCTTTTTATTCTAATTAACTCACAAATAAAAACATCAGTTAGTTTAAGGAAGCAACTCACACACTTGCCCTGTCTCAAACTCTGTACACCTTAGTGAACCTGTAGACAGTTAGAATGGTGGCTACACTTTTCTAAGTTCTAATACTTGAAAAGAGCAGCTCTATTTGCTTAATTTTAATTTTAATACATAGTTAATTTTAATACATAGTTTGAATTATTATTTTTTAGGTAGCCATGAAATTAGCATTTTTTGTAAAATACAGGAAATAAAGTTTAATTTGAGAAATATCCAAGGTAAAATAGTAGACTTTGAAGACATAATGAAATACAAGCAAACTGCATAGAAGTCATTTTCAACCTTCTTTTTTACATTTTCCATAACTTCCTTGCTTTGTTCATTAGGGAATAGTAACAAATAAACTTTACTTTTATCCTGACAACAGACATTCATTCTGTATTTATCACTTGCATTTTTATGACCTCTGTCAAAATGGATTGGTCTTGTGACTTCATGATTAGTGCTTTGACTTATAAGATTTGTCTGAGTGGAGCCTTTACAAAATTAAGAATTGAAGAAACAGGAATTATCTGAAAGTTAACAAATAGTTTCATATAAAAGCGTCAAAACTTATCAAAAAGGAAAAGTTCCAAATACATAGTGATAAAAATTATAATGAAAAAGTAATAATACAAAACCGATAAGATGAAGTTGCTATGTACAGAATGACAAGACCTTGAGACCTCCTTGCAGACTAGGGTGCTGAGTCAGGTGCAGGCATTGCTGATTTAGATTACAGGTCACACAGCCACACAGACTGCAGACTGGAATAGCTAATATGTAAATCAGTTTAGAGAATTCTCAAAAAGCCAAACAGATCTACCATATGACCCAGCATACTACTCCTTGGCATATATCCAAAGGATGCAATATCCTACTACAGAGATACTTGCTCAGCCATGTTTATTTTTGGTCCTTTCGCAAAAGCGAGGAAGCAGAAACAACCCAAATGTCCCTCAATGGATGAACAGAAAATGAAAACGTGGGACATTCACACCATGAATTTCCATTCATCTGTAAACAAGAGAAGAAATGAATTTAGCAGGTAAATGTATGGAACTAGAAGTTATATCCTGACAAAAGACATTCAGTTTGAATGTGAGTGAGATAACCCATACTCAAGAAACCAAGCATGACTGTTCTCTCTTTTTGGTTATCCCAGCTCCAAATAAACATTTAGAAGTGAGTATATAATACTCTGAAGTAATCTCAGGAGTCAGGGAAGTAGAAATGATCCATGGGGCAAGAGGGGGAAAGGAAGCTTGAGACAGAGGGATTGCAGGACACAGGTGCTATCAAAAGAGAATGGAGACAATCGGGTTACTTAACTGGGGTGAGAGAAAGTGCATATACAGGGGGAGTGAACAAATAGAGAGAAATTATACCTGGGCGACATGAAAAATGTTGGTAGGAAATGCATGGAATCACAAGTCTATTGAAAAAAATACTCATATAATATTCATTAGTGCATGCGTGTTGCTGAAGTCTGTATAACAAAAATCACAGGTAATTTTTGGTCAGGGTAGTAAAAGAGACTCCAAAAAAATAATATTGCCTACTGCCACAGCCCATTGGTGCCTCCCAGAATTTGAAGGTAAGACCTTGTTGCTGAAGACACAACACATTTTGGGCATAGTACTCTGAAAGTTTCTTCCTGGAAGACAAGCTCTCATGGTATCAGAGGGTCCTGTGCAATTTTGTGTTGATGGGTAATCAATTGCTCTCTAACTGGACTTAATGTCTGCTCAATAAAAAGGAATCCATGCATAATACTGTAAATGTAGCTAAGTATACATGGTTGTAAACTTCATAGACCCTAGAGAAGAACCTACTACTGCCACTTTCCCACACCAATGTAATTTCCCATTATTTTGTAAATAAGTATCCTTATATTTACAAACAAGTGTAGCTCTCAGTATTCCTCAAAGAAGCTTTTTCACAACATATGGGGACTATTACAAAGTTGCACAGCTGGCCAAAATGTAGTGTAAGTGACTGTGCTGTGCCCAGTCCTAACTGATATATCTACAAATCTCTATACCTTAGTTTCAAGGGAACATGATGGTAGAGGGAGTAGAAAGAATAAAAGAGGCAGAGGAACAAGATGTCTGCTGCTAGATAATGAAGTCTAGACACAATAAGGAAACTGCACCCATGAAATCTCCACAGTATGTTAGTGGAAGAAGGCCTGAATTATGTCAGAACTCGTTGATATGCCAATGTGCATGGGAGAAATTTCATAAGGCCCCACTTCTAGAAGAGCTATAGGACATCAAAGGATACTGAGAATTAGTTTTCTCCAGGGATGAACTCCCTGATAGGATATCAAATCCCAAGGTCAATTCCAAAACACATGTATGTATGAGTACCACTGAATAAACTCAGTGCATTATACATACATGTAACAATAATAAAGAAGGCAAGAAATTGATAGGGAGTGGGAAGGACATGGAAGGAGTTGGAGGGGGGACTAGGAAGTGATGCAAATACAATACTCAAGTACAAAATCTCAGAAATTAAAAAGTATATATATTATAATTAAATTTTAAGAAGATTTAAACTTTAAGAAAATTTTAAATGGTAAATATAATGATAATACACTACTTGTAAGAAACTTATCTAGCTGCAAAGATTCAGACTGAAAATGAAGAGATAATTTGTCAGGCATGAGACCTGGAAAAGATATACCTATAGCAGATGAAATGGATGATACATAAAAGGCTCTGGAAACAGACCACCGAAGGGTCCATGGAGAGATAAGGTGATTAACTGGCCAAAGGGCATAACACTTTAAATTACATGTACCTCATGTTGGAGCATCCTTTATGGAAGATGAATGTTATATCAAAACAGGAAGATCTATTTCAATAACAGCTGAAGTTTCAAGACCCTATTTTATCGACAGGCAAAATTCAACAAAGACGTGGTCCATGCTACAGAAAGAAAATGGTCAAAATGGTTGTATGCAGGAGCCCTGTTCTCCACCCCAACCTCTTGAACGGCTGGGGAAATGGAGAATTTGGGGGAACTCACTCAGTCAGAGTTCCCTGGAAAGGCTCAGGCCACTGAGCCTGTTTACCATAAAGGATTTCTTCAGGCATGCATCATGCAGGTCTTCTTAGTAAGGGCTTCTTTATTAAAAGGATCGTGGGCCTGAGAGGGTTAAAGAGATAACAGATAGATAGATAGATAGATAGATAGATAGATAGATAGAT
>VZQC01012420.1:2200947-2230815 GCA_009823505.1 Rhizomys pruinosus
CCCAAGTTAATGACATACAGTCACCCAAAGCAGCTTGGGTGAATTTGATGAAATCTGGGCCTTGATTCCTGCCTATAGGTATGTGTACTACAACTGCCTTTTTGAGACTCAAGTGTCAAAAAACAAAAACCTAAAATAAAAAGGGGGGATACAGATATATATGCAATCTTTTTGTCAAAAACTTTGCAATTCAAATCTTAAAACTAACTACGGGAAAAGATTTATATGTTCCCACAGGTCAAAACATCACCAACTTAATGGCTGAGAAAGAAAAGACACAGTGTTACCTTGTGTAGGATATAACAGGAAGTGCCAGCAGAAAGGTTGGCCTGTCTGAACATTGAAAGGAAGAAAAGCCTCAGACTGCTACAGGCATCAAACCCCTCTGTGGATCCTACTTGTAACAACTATTTATAATGAGTCCTAATGAAACTTACTTTCTAGGTGCCACAAAGTTTTAATATGAGAGATTTTCTTACCTCCCCTTCATAGAACAAGGATGAATATGATGATGATGAGGTCATTCTCTATCTGTAAATTGGAGCCAACTGTCATAGAGGTAATCTCTTATAAAGCCAGTAAAACTGCCTTCTTTAATTGACTAATAAACTTAGGAACTGTGAAAAGGATTATTCTCTATTCAGAACCAAATATAATACTAAAGTCTCCTTAAGCTGTGCACTTAAGCAAAATATATTAATACAGGAGAGCTCTGATATCAGCAATGGATTATTCTACCAAGGAGATGTTGGCCAGGGGATCCAAGCCCCTCCCCACAAAAGGTAAAGGCTTCTTGCCTGTAAACTGAGATGCCTGCAAGAAGAGATGCAATAAGGCCCTGCTGTCAAAGACCTGATGTAAGCATGGGAAAGATGTATTGAGACTGCACTTGCAAGTGTACAGTTGGTCTCTGGAATACCCAAGAGTGTTACCAAAGGCCACTAAACCAATAAAGCAAATATAGGTTTCCTTGAGTCAAGCAAGACTCCTCTGTCAGCACCAGCTACACCTCACCTGTCTGGAAATACTGTGCAGCAGTGGCAGCCATATGCCCGAATATCACAAATCTAATTGGCTATTAGCTCTCTCCTTGGAGGAATAACCCATGGCTGATGCCACAAGCTTACATCCTCTAATGGTTAGGACATATTATAAGCCACAGTAAGACTCTGTCATATTTTACAGAAAAAAATGTAATTCATAGATTAACGTACCTTCCAAAAATCTGTGTCTATACCAAAGTAACCTACCATAACAATTAGTACTGTTTAAATACCTATATATCTAATTACCTATGCTTCATTAGTAGGTTTGAAAGGTTATTCCTGGACAAACTGTCAGCCCATGAAAGGAAACAGCCAGAATTGACCACAGTCCAAACAGACAGCTCCAGAGAAAGTAGACCGTTTTGCTTCTCGTCCACCCGTGCCTCTTTTCTAAGCCTAGGGAACAATCTGCGGAAGGGTGTGGTAGAATATAAGGGCTGCCATTGGGGTTAATGGTGAAACTACAGCAATATAGACTGGACATGTATTTGATCAACTTGATTGAATATACAAGCCCTCCAGCTGAATGGTGGGACTCTTGGACTGTGTGGGTTTGTGCACAACTGCTTGCAAATTGGTTTTACATGAAGGATGCTTGTACTCATATATTATTACTTATTGTTAAAAAATGAAAAAAAAATAAAGAATAGAAGAGAAAAAGAAAAAAAAGAATGTAAATTTGCTCAACCACTATGGAAAACAGTATGGAGTTCCTTTATGGTTTTTGAAAGAATAGTATATGATTCAGCAATCCTAATACTGGGTATATATATATATATATATATATAATGGGGATATATATATTGGAAGTGACACGGTACACTTAGAGACATCTTTACTCCTATTCCACCAGTGCTGAAAACTTCATAGTAGCTAAGAAATGGATGTGTCCACCAATTAATAACAAAAGAGTAAGACATACGCACAATGGAATACTTCTCAGCCGTAAAAGAATGAAACCCTGTGGCTTAAGACAACGCTTGGTCTGAACTCTTCATCTTTATGCTCATTTTAAAAAGACAGGTTTGGAAAAATAAATGCTAGTTCCTGCATGGATTGTAATATTAAAGTGCATCATGAAAATTGAGAGTGGGGTTATCATTACCAGACAGTAGCAGAGTAGGGAGAGATGTGGAATTGGAGAAATGTGACTAGATGTGTATAAACTACAGTTAGATCAGAGCAAGAGACTTGGAGTACTATTGCACCATAGCAGCAGTAGGTCTGAACACTTACTGTCTATTTCAAACGCTAAACATAAAGATTATGAAAAATTTAACCAAAAAGACATAGATTAAGGCTTCAGATGAGCATATGTAATTCTTATTTAAAAATTTATATATAATTATATATATATATATATATATATATATTATATATATTGAGTTGTTAACATGTACTCTGTTAAATATTATGCCTTATTTTAATATTTGTTGTCTTTTAAAAGATAAATTGAAACTCCTTTTATATTATATATACAGTATCTATTTATCTTTCTATCTATCTACTGCTAGTATATATACATACACACACAAATAGTAGTTTTCCATATGACTCTTTAGTGTTGGTCATCCCTCCCCATAGTCCCTCCTCTGGTCTGCCCTCCCACTCCTCATCTCATTTAACACACACTATCCTGTTATTCCCCTTTCCCATTTATATCACTGTATTCTATTTCCCCTCCCATCAATCACTTCTGATAGCCCTTTTTTAGTGTCCTGACTTCTATGCAGTTTTGTTGGGGACTAGGAGGGAACAACTTGGATAAAGAGGAGCCTGGGAATCTTGTAAGGCAGCTCTGTCTTAGGGTAGAGAGGCTGAACACAGCATCTCACAGAACACTGACAGACAGAACACTGTCAGGCAGATAAGAGACCAGATGACCACCAAAGCCCTGGTGTCCCTTGTTCTAAGAAGAGACATTGTGGTCAAGTGAACTACAATTATTATCTGCCTTACACAGGTCCTTTGTGTAAAGACTCTGCCAACTTCTCTGTAATAAGGTCACATGTCTTGTTTTTCTAAATTTCTCTGGGAATGTTGCTCCCACATGTGCTTACTAATGGCTGCCAAGTTTTTGTCTATCTAAACCTGAGTCCTTGGGAAACTAAACTGATCTTTGCATAAGACAGTAATCCCAGGGGTCAATCTCCTTGCCCTTGCACCAGTCCTACATCAGTTCCAGGGGGGTGAGTGGCATATATGTGTGAGTAGCAGAGATCCACATATTTTCTGATTGGAAGCTAGCACTCAATGTTTAGAGAGATCTAATGCTTGTCTTTCTGGTTCTGACTTACCTTGCTTAAGATCATTTTTCCTAATTTCATTCATTTACCTGTAAATTCACAAAGATTTTTAATTAACAGATGCATAATTTTCCATTGTGTAAATGCACAGTTTTTCATTATCCAATTCATCCGTTGATAGAAATATATCTTGTTTCTATTTCCTGACTGCCATGCACAGAACAGCAATGAACATGAATGAACAGGTATATCAGTAGTAGGAGTTAGAGTTCTTTGGTTGTATGCCCAAGAGTGATATGTCTACATAATGTGGAAGATCTAGTTTACCCTAGAGCAGGGGATCATTGACATTAATATACATCACAAGGGAGAAAATGAAAATTCCAATGCCAGGAATGGGATCACTGTTTTGGAATTGTTGACTAGAGACACCCATAGAGCCTCAGGCAATGCCAGCTATTGTCACTGCACTTGGTCATTCACCAGAACGTGACAGTAAGACCTATTGCTGAAGAGACTACTCCCCGGTTTACAGAACAGAAAAGGAGAAATCAGACTGATACTGACCTTGAAGCTATACCTCTGCCTACTAGCTTTCATGGTACTAGAAGGTGCCATGCATGGTACTGGCAGGGAAAGGTAAACATCAGCCTTACCCAGCTGTGAACATTCTGCGTTACAGTAACAATTGGCTTGACAAATATACCCACTGGTGTAATAGTGGCAAAATATTATGAGAGAAACTAATCACACTTCTAATACGATTTAAGGCCTACTGCACAATAGGGATTCCATACCTATTACTGTTATCAGGGCCAAGAACCAGTGACTAAGCAGGCCACAGGCCATATGGGAGAAACTAACACTATGATTCTTCTAAGTAGGTATAACATCATAATGACTTATTGTTATACCCACAGGTTTAGTGCATCTTTCAACATGCACCAGAGAAGTTCTCTCTTGTAGCAGCAGATGATTAACACAGAGACCCACAAATGGTCAAGGTCCAGAGAATATGAGACTGCAGAGTGTTCAACCATAAATGGAACACCAGTCTCATACCCTCCTCCCAGGCTGAAGGAATCATTGTGGAAGAGAACAGCAGGAAGACTGTCAGAGCTGGCAGTGGAGATAGATACAGGTAAAAATGTGTTGTCAGGAACCACAGGTGTAGTTGCACATATGAACTAACAGCATGCCCAAGACCTGTTTAAACTTACTCCAGATGGGGGAAGTGGGCTCTACCCTAGCTCAGGACATTAGCAATTGATGGATGCTGGGAGCACAGTCAGGTTTGACAGTCTCCAAGGGATAGATAGACCCTCACCCAGGGGCAATTGGGAGGCATGGGTTGGATTAAATAGACTGTTACAAAGCAAAAATAGTAAAGGTTAGATAATAATGGAGACTGTGAAATCAAGAGGCAGGCATTAGAGAGAAGGTGAAGAGTCTTGGGGGGGATCTGAATGTGATCAAAATACATTGTATGAAATTCTGGAACCAGAAAAATATTTAAAGGTAAATTGGAGAACAAAAACCACTTACAATTTATATTCTTGCAATCTGGGGACATGTATTGGTAGTTGAGAGATGCAAGGCTGTAACACACATCTTTTCTCTCAGACTCCAAGCCAAGGTTTGGTATAGCATGGCTCTATCTACCCTTTAGTCGGTGTCTGGTACAGTGTTCAGTACAGTGCTCAGGTTCAGCAGATGCTCATGACAGATGTTTATAAGACAGTGCATATGTGGCTTGGGGACAGGATTTGGAGTGGGACCACAGTGCCCTGTTAGAAATGTTATATGGAATGCACAAAACTTCAATAAAAATGGTTTTGAAATAAAATTGTATGGTGCTCTTGAGTAGTCAAGATGGCCTTGAAAAATCATACTCGATGCTTTCAAAGTATCTTATACAATATTAAATCTTGTGTAAATCTCATTTCACCAGCAATTGTTGAAGAAAACTTGGTGAGATAATATTGATAATATTAACAAATGTTTCTCCTGTGCAAATATATTCTTGTTATTTTTATTATTTACTATTGTGGTTAAATGGATTATTGATGTGAATTTTTATTTAAATATTTCCCCAGGGCTAATATAGATCAAACTGAAACCACAGAACAAATTTCCCTTGCTCCCCATTAATCTATTCTCTCTTTTACCATTTAATTGGCAGCTCTATTACCATAGATTTTGGTAATCATTTCAAAATGTCATAAGGCTTAGTTTGAAAAAGAGTAGAAACTGACAGAGCAACAAATCTTTTTGAAGTTTCTTTTGCTTCTAAATGCCTGTATCACACATCAAAATGTCTTTTAAATAAAATCTCTTCCAGAGCCTCCTAGAAGCTGTTCCTAAGAACTATATTCTTTTTTTAAAAAATAATATTTTTTTAATTTTTTTTTAATTAATTTTATTTTTTCTGTATGTGTATGAATGTACTTGTCTGCTATGTAAGTCTGTGCACCCATGTCGTGCAATGCCGCGGCGGTCAGAAGAGGGTGTCGGATTCCCCCTGGAACTGGAGTTCTCCTGGATTGGAGTTTCAGAGAGTTCTCGGCCGCGCCAGTGGGTGCTGGGATCGAACCCCGGGTCCTCTGTAAGAGTGGTCGGCGCTCTTAACCGCTAGGGCCATCTCTCCAGCCCCGGACTATAGTTCTTAAGTTATATTCTAACAGGCTTTTATCTTTATGCTAGTGACCCATTTATACAGCTTTATAAATAAATATGAATCTTCATCCAAAATTTCACAAGCAAATTGTAAATAATCCAAAAAAAGATGCACTACCTTAATTGTCTCAATAGAATATAGAGATTTGTTAAATTACAGTATGTTTATGTCTTCAAATCAAGTTCACCACTTTCTGTTTAACTATTGCAAACACTGGTTCTATTGAGATAAATCAAACAAGATAGATGACCCAGTCATACCACTCCTGGGTATAGTACCCACAAGACTCATCCTATCACAGAGATACTCCCATCTATGTTTATTGCAGCTCTCTTCACAATAGCAAGAGCTGGAAGCAACCCAATTATCCCTCAACAGATGACTGGATAGAGAAATGTTGTTTACATCTACACATGGAGTTCTATGCAGCGGTAAAATGACGGCCTGGAAGAGTGCACGTAAAGGCCTCTTCAGAGGACCCGGTTCGACCCACACCATGAAACCTTGCTAACAGGTAAGCAATCGAGACCCTCGCTTCGCGCAAACTGTCACCTGATGAGAAGTACATATCAATCAAAATAATAAAAATAAAAAAGAATCATTAGATTTCTGGTAATGGATAATTGACTTATTATAACACAGTCCACAGAAAAACAAATGATGAATGGCATCCATCATTTGTGGAATGCTAGCACCAAATCCTAGGTTGTAAAGGCAAGCTGAGCGAAGTTAAGGTACTATTTCTTTTTATCTGAAGGCAACCGTGGCTTTATAATGTGAATATTTATGTGGCCTCTAGAATTAACTTACCACTTATTTCAGAACTTATAATTGGGAAATAAGATGGAGGGTATGTATTTCATATTTTTACAGTAATATACAATTAAAGGAAAATGTGAACTCAAACATATTTTTGGGAATTAACAATACATTTATTTCAGAGGTCATAATTTTGGGTATATATGTAACATATATAGGCATATTTTGGAGCAATACAAATGGGAGGGGAATAACATGACAAAAGGACTGGGTCAAAGAATGACTGAAACAATTAACTTCTGAAAAACTTTAAAACCAGACGAGAAAAAGATGCAAGACATGTATGGCAGAATGCATTGAACTGGGGTGGGGTGGGGGAACATGGAAAAACGGGAGTGTGTCTAAACTGGTTGAGAAATGATGTAATGAAATACCAAAGCAGCAATAAGCACAGACTACATGCAGACAAGTACATTCATCACATACAAAATAAAATAATTAAAAAATTAAAAAGAAAAGATTATTTTTATTTAAAAATTTTAAAACTAAGAATTTAAAACATATATTTTAAGAAATGGTTTGAAAATTGAGTTTCCATTTGCAATGTCAACATGTAACATATCTACCATAAGCATTTATTTTCAGATACATTATAGAAAGATTTATTAAATATTGTGTAATCTAAAAAGACTAGTTAAAATTATAAAGCATTAGATACCATTCTCATAGTATAACTTACATGTAAATGTTTACATTACTTTGGCATCAAATTTGAAGCTAAAGAATAAAAGTTTAAAACAAAAAAAAGAAGACTACTATTTTAAACATAAACTTGTAGGCATACCACAGTTTTCCTCTCCTTTAAAAAAAATCGACATGCTTTCTTTTATTTGAAATAGTTTCTAGGCTGAAATCATTGCTAACAAAGTTTCTCTTTTATTCTTTCAGAGATAGGAAACTTCACTTATTTTTTTTTTAATTTTTTTCTATATATTTTATTTATTTCTATATAGTGTATGAATGTAACTGTCTGCATGCAAGTCTGTGCACTGTCGTGCAATGCCCGCGGAGGTCAGAAGAGGGTGTCGGATTCCCCTCGGAACTGGAGTTTCTCCTGGAAATTGGAAGTTCAGACGGTTCTCGGCCGCCATGTGGGTGCTGGGGATCGAACCCGGGGGTCCCCCCCCTCCTGTAAGAAAAGACGTCCCAGTCGCTCCTAACCGACTAGGCACATCTCTCCAGCCCGAACTCACTTATTAAAGAAACAATTCATTATATGGTTATTATTTGAGAGCCACAAAATTATATTCGCTTATCCTCAAAATTATCAACCAAATTAAATTTAAATTGTAAATTTTAAATAATTTCTATTTTAAGTGTTTATCCCTAACCACAACAGTATCACTGGACTTCTAGAAATAGTTTAAAGCATATTCCATTGTAAAACATTTTATTTATTTTATTCCATTTGTACTTATTTAACATTTATGCCTGTCACTATTTATAAGCTTAGGGGTTTTATATTTCAAACGTTATTCCAAGATTATTTCATAATTTTTAATATAAGTATTTCATGAAGTATTTAAAGGGCTTTTAAATGTTTTATTACATATTTTTATCTCCAATTGCTATAAACTCTGCTTGAATATTTTGAAACAATATGAGCTCTACCCAACTATGGCTAATTTAAGTCAAAGTGAAATTAAGATATGAAGGCATTCAAGGCTGAAGAGATGGTTTTCAGGCAATTAGGAGCACTGGCTCCTTGCAGAAGACCTGGGTTTCTGTTCCTAGGGCATGGTAGGTGGGAACTGTGCTGTAACTCCAGTCAGTTCTCAGTTCCAGGGACTGACTGCCCCTCTTGGTCCTCCGTGAGCATTGCATGACTAATGTAGGCAGAATACTCATACAATGAAATAAACTGAATAATATTAACATTTTGAAGTGTTTTCAAAAATATATATACTATGAAAAATTTTCCAAAGGCCTGGAAACTTATCAGCAAGTTTCTGCTGCTCATCCCAGGGAGTGCACGCCCATCTCAAGAAATATTCTTTCAGTCTTATTGGCAGATATGAACCTAGAAAGCAGTAGAGTTCCTAATGTTTCCAGAGACGAGTACTATTTTATTCCTCATAATTCCAAGAAAATTAGGAATAAATCTTATTGCCTCAACCAGGAAGACAGATCCACTTCTGAGTCATTTGTTGTGGCCAAGGTCTGAACTGTTTTAATGAACTGAACTGGCACTCCATTGAAGCCTGCAGAAGTGAGCTTCAGTGAGGGCTTTCTACAGCAGAGTGATGTAGCCCCCCAAAATTCACTAACTCAGAAAGCTTTATATAGTACAGGAAACACTAACAGAACATCTGTATTCCTGGTTTTAGAGATATAAAAAGATGATGTACTATCCCCAACATGAGCAGTAAATCTCTTGGTATTTGAACAAGGAACATATTATGACTTTTAATCAGCATTACTGGAAATCTGAGCTTTTTACCAGATTCTCTGAATCCTGGAAAATACTTGATTTTAGATAAGAGGATTATATATAGAAACTTGTCCACCATAACCTATAACCTGAAGGTTTTCTTAATCATTTCTTTAGATCATGGCTGTGCTCTCAGGGTCTAAAGTCTTCAGTTGAGAAGAAACATTCTATGAAAGACTAATTGAACACTGATATTACAAGTTAACAAATAAATGGACAATTTTGGTTTGTCAATTGGAAAGTCATCTGGAAACCAAGAAGGCAGGGGCATCTGTATAAATTAACTGAGGAAAGTTAGCTATAATATTGGGAATTATATTTTATGTAGCCAGGCGTGTAGATGCACAAAGAACCGAAGAAAACCAGGATGTATCATAGGGCAGCTGTTGTACTCCTGCTGGTCAGAGGTCCTTTTGTGTTTTCAATAGCCTTTAAAGCACAGACAGATATTTTTCCTGCTACAATCAGAAACCCAGGCACCTAGGAACTTTCCCAACTGCATCACAGGCACTCCAAGGAAGGCATGCATCCTCAAAACACCCATTATCATTACAATATCATTCACATTGTGGTTTCGACCCTCCCCTTTGGGGACTTTTCAACAGGGTCATTGACAGACACCCTAAAAGAGAGATCTGCTCCACCACTCCNATGCAATTATATATATATAATAATATATATATATATATATTAGTATATATAAATTTTAAATAAGAATTACATATGCTTCATCTGAAGCCTTAATCATGTCTTTTTTGGTTAAATTTTTTCATAATCTTTATGTTTTAGCGTTTGAAATAGACAGTAAGTGTTCAGACCTACTGCTGCTATGGTGCAATAGTACTCCAAGTCTCTTGCTCTGATCTAACTGTAGTTTATACACATCTAGTCACATTTCTCCAATTCCACATCTCTCCCTACTCTGCTACTGTCTGGTAATGATAACCCCACTCTCAATTTTCATGATGCACTTTAATATTACAATCCATGCAGGAACTAGCATTTATTTTTCCAAACCTGTCTTTTAAAATGAGCATAAAGATGAAGAGTTCAGACCAAGCGTTGTCTTAAGCCACAGGGTTTCATTCTTTTACGGCTGAGAAGTATTCCATTGTGCGTATGTCTTACTCTTTTGTTATTAATTGGTGGACACATCCATTTCTTAGCTACTATGAAGTTTTCAGCACTGTGGATAGGAGTAAAGATGTCTCCTTAAGTGTACTGTTCCACTTCAATAGTAGTATAATTGATGATAGATAATATAGATAAGTGTTGAGAGGGCTGGAACACTCTGGAAAACCTCAGGCTGCCTTTCATATTGTCTTCTTTAATTTATGTTCAAAAAGGGAAGGCAAGAAGCCAATATAGGGTATAAAATGAAGATGTTTACATTATTCTTTTGAAAGGAAAACAGATCTTGCAAGATTTGTTTTTGCAGAGGATATTTTCTAGCCCTAAAAACTACATAGAAATAAGCAAGCTATCTCAAATTATCTCTTTCTTACTCTTGCAAAAGTATATATAAAAATCCATGAGATTTTTAATTTTTTTATTTTTTCTAATATATATTTATTTAACTTTTTGGGACTTTCATGCATAGGTACTATATTTACATAATTTTCAACACTCCTTCTACTCCTGTAGCTCTTCTACAATACCCCTCATTCTCAGTTCCTTGTCTTCTTCTTTGATTTTTATTGTTACAGATATATATATATATATATATATATATATGCATTGAGTTGTAACATGGTACTCTGTTAATATTTATGCCTTATTTTATATTTGTTGTCTTTTAAAAGATAAATTGAAACTCCTTTTATATTATATATACAGTATCTATTTATCTTTCTATCTATCTACTGCAGTATATACATACACACACAATAGTAGTTTTCCATATGACTCTTTAGTGTTGGTCATCCCTCCCCATAGTCCCTCCTCTGGTCTGCCCTCCCACTCCTCATCTCATTTAACACACACTATCCTTTATTCCCCTTTCCCATTTATATCACTGTATTCTATTTCCCCTCCCATCAATCACTTCTGATAGCCCTTTTTTAGTGTCCTGACTTCTATGCAGTTTTGTTGGGGACTGGGAGGGAACAACTTGGATAAAGAGGAGCCTGGGAATCTTGTAAGGCAGCTCTGTCTTAGGGTAGAGAGGCTGAACACAGCATCTCACAGAACACTGACAGAACACTGTCAGGCAGATAAGAGACCAGATGACCACCAAAGCCCTGGTGTCCCTTGTTCTAAGAAGAGACATTGTGGTCAAGTGACCTACAATTATTATCTGCCTTACACAGGTCCTTTGTGTAAAGACTCTGCCAACTTCTCTGTAATAAGGTCACATGTCTTGTTTTTCTAAATTTCTCTGGGAATGTTGCTCCCACATGTGCTTACTAATGGCTGCCAAGTTTTTGTCTATCTAAACCTGAGTCCTTGGGAAACTAAACTGATCTTTGCATAAGACAGTAATCCCAGGGGTCAATCTCCTTGCCCTTGCACCAGTCCTACATCAGTTCCAGGGGGGTGAGTGGCATATATGTGTGAGTAGCAGAGATCCACATATTTTCTGATTGGAAGCTAGCACTCAATGTTTAGAGAGATCTAATGCTTGTCTTTCTGGTTCTGACTTACCTTGCTTAAGATCATTTTTCCTAATTTCATTCATTTACCTGTAAATTTCACAAGATTTTTAATTAACAGATGCATAATTTTCCATTGTGTAAATGCACAGTTTTCATTATCCAATTCATCCGTTGATAGAAATATATCTTGTTTCTATTTCCTGACTGCCATGCACAGAACAGCAATGAACATGAATGAACAGGTATATCAGTAGTAGGAGTTAGAGTTCTTTGGTTGTATGCCCAAGAGTGATATGTCTACATAATGTGGAAGATCTAGTTTACCCTAGAGCAGGGGATCATTGACATTAATATACATCACAAGGGAGAAAATGAAAATTCCAATGCCAGGAATGGGATCACTGTTTTGGAATTGTTGACTAGAGACACCCATAGAGCCTCAGGCAATGCCAGCTATTGTCACTGCACTTGGTCATTCACCAGAATGTGACAGTAAGACCCTATTGCTGAAGAGACTACTCCCCGGTTTACAGAACAGAAAAGGAGAAATCAGACTGATACTGACCTTGAAGCTATACCTCTGCCTACTAGCTTTCACAGTACTAGAAGGTGCCATGCATGGTACTGGCAGGGAAAGGTAAACATCAGCCTTACCCAGCTGTGAACATTCTGCGTTACAGTAACAATTGGCTTGACAAATATACCCACTGGTGTAATAGTGGCAAAAATATTATGAGAGAAACTAATCACCTTCTAATACGATTTAAGGCCTACTGCACAATAGGGATTCCATACCTATTACTGTTATCAGGGCCAAGAACCAGTGACTAAGCAGGCCACAGGCCATATGGGAGAAACTAACACTATGATTCTTCTAAGTAGGTATAACATCATAATGACTTATTGTTATACCCACAGGTTAGTGCATCTTTCAACATGCACCAGAGAAGTTCTCTCTTGTAGCAGATGATGATTAACACAGAGACCCACAAATGGTCAAGGTCCAGAGAATATGAGACTGCAGAGTGTTCAACCATAAATGGAACACCCATCTCATACCCTCCTCCGCCACGGCTCAAGGATCATTGTGGAAGAGACAGCAGGAAGACTGTCAGAGCTGGCAGTGGTAGATAGATACAGGTAAAAATGTGTTGTCAGGACACCACAGGGTAGTTGCACATATGAACTAACAGCATGCCCAAGACCTGTTTAAACTTACTCCAGATGGGGGAAGTGGGCTCTACCCTAGCTCAGGACATTAGCAATTGATGGATGCTGGGAGCACAGTCAGGTTTGACAGTCTCCAAGGGATAGATAGACCCTCACCCAGGGGCAATTGGGAGGCATGGGTTGGATTAAATAGACTGTTACAAAGCAAAAATAGTAAAGGTTAGATAATAATGGAGACTGTGAAATCAAGAGGCAGGCATTAGAGAGAAGGTGAAGAGTCTTGGGGGGGATCTGAATGTGATCAAAATACATTGTATGAAATTCTGGAACCAATGAAAATATCTTTAAAGGTAAATTGGAAACAAAACCACTTACAATTTTATATTCTTGCAATCTGGGGACATGTATTGGTAGTTGAGAGATGCAAGGCTGTAACACACATCTTTTCTCTCAGACTCCAAGCCAAGGTTTGGTATAGCATGGCTCTATCTACCCTTTAGTCGGTGTCTGGTACAGTGTTCAGTACAGTGCTCAGGTTCAGCAGATGCTCATGACAGATGTTTATAAGACAGTGCATATGTGGCTTGGGGACAGGATTTGGAGTGGGACCACAGTGCCCTGTTAGAAATGTTATATGGAATGCACAAAACTTCAATAAAAATGGTTTTGAAATAAAAATGTATGGTGCTCTTGAGTAGTCAAGATGGCCTTGAAAAATCATACTCGATGCTTTCAAAGTATCTTATACAATATTAAATCTTGTGTAAATCTCATTTCACCAGCAATTGTTGAAGAAAACTTGGTGAGATAATATTGATAATATTAACAAATGTTTCTCCTGTGCCAAATATATTCTTGTTATTTTTATTATTTACTATTGTGGTTAAATGGATTATTGATGTGAATTTTTATTTAAATATTTCCCCAGGGCTAATATAGATCAACTGAAACCACAGAACAAATTTCCCTTGCTCCCCATTAATCTATTCTCTCTTTTACCATTTAATTGGCAGCTCTATTACCATAGATTTTGGTAATCATTTCAAAATGTCATAAGGCTTAGTTTGAAAAAGAGTAGAAACTGACAGAGCAACAAATCTTTTTGAAGTTTCTTTTGCTTCTAAATGCCTGTATCACACATCAAAATGTCTTTTAAATAAAATCTCTTCCAGAGCCTCCTAGAAGCTGTTTCCTAAGAACTATATTCTTTTTTAAAAAATATATTTTTTTAATTTTTTTAATTAATTTTATTTATTTCTGTATGTGTATGAATGTACTGTCTGCATGTAAGTCTGTGCACCCATGTCGTGCAATGCCGCGGCGGTCAGAAGAGGGTGTCGGATTCCCCTGGAACTGGAGTTCTCCTGGAATTGGAGTTTCAGAGAGTTCTCGGCCGCCATGTGGGTGCTGGGGATCGAACCCGGGTCCTCTGTAAGAGTGGTCGGCGCTCTTAACCGCTAGGCCATCTCTCCAGCCCCCGGAACTATATTCTTAAGTTATATTCTAACAGGCTTTTATCTTTATGCTAGTGACCCATTTATACAGCTTTATAAATAAATATGAATCTTCATCCAAAATTTCACAAGCAAATTGTAAATAATCCAAAAAAAGATGCACTACCTTAATTGTCTCAATAGAATATAGAGATTTGTTAAATTACAGTATGTTTATGTCTTCAAATCAAGTTCACCACTTTCTGTTTAACTATTGCAAACACTGGTTCTATTGAGATAAATCAAACAAGATAGATGACCCAGTCATACCACTCCTGGGTATATACCCACAAGACTCATCCTATCACAGAGATACATCCCCATCTATGTTTATTGCAGCTCTCTTCACAATAGCAAAGAGCTGGAAGCAACCCAATTATCCCTCAACAGATGACTGGATAGAGAAAATGTGTTACATCTACACAATGGAGTTCTATGCAGCGGTAAAGAAAGATGACATTATGAACTTTGCTGGTAAATGGATGGAATTTGAAGCCATTATGCTAAGTTAAGTAACACAGTCCCAGAAAAACAAATGATGAATGGCATCCATCATTTGTGGATGCTAGCACCAAATTCCTAGTTGAAAGGCAAGCTGAGCGAAGTTAAGGTACTATTTCTTTTTATCTGAAGGCAACCGTGCTGTTATAATGTGAATCCTTTAATGGGCTCTAGAATTAACTTACCACTTACTTTCAGACTTTATAATTGTGGAAAATAGATGGAGGGTATGTATTCATATTTTACAGTAATATACAATTAAAAGGAAAATGTGAACTCAACATATTTTGGAATTAACATACAGTTTATTTTCAGAGGTCATAATTTTGGTATATATGTAACATATATAGGCATATTTTGGAGCAATACAAATGGGAGGGAATAACAATGACAAAAGGACTGGGTCAAAGAATGACTGAAACAATTAACTTCTGAAAAACTTTAAACAGACTGAGAAAAAGATGCAAGACATGTATGGCAGAATGCATGAACTGGGGTGGGGTGGGGGACATGGAAAAGGGAGTGTGTCTAAACTGGGCTGAGAAATGATGTATGAAATACACAAAGCAGCAATAAGCACAGACCTACATGCAGACAGTACATTCATACACATACAAAAATAAAATAATTAAAAAAAATTAAAAAAAGAAAAGAATATTTTATTAAAAATTTAAAACTAAGAATTTAAAACATATATTTTAAGAAATGGTTTGAAAATTGAGTTTCCATTTGCAATGTCAACATGTAACATATCTACCATAAGCATTTATTTTCAGATACATTATAGAAAGATTTTATTAAATATTGTGTATCTAAAAAGACTAGTTAAAATTATAATGCATTAGATACCATTCTCAATAGTATAACTTACATGTAAATGTTTACATTACTTGGCATCAAATTTGGCTAAAGAATAAAGTTTAAAACAGAAAAAAAGACTACTATTTTAACATAAACTTGTGAGGCAACCACAGTTTTCTCTCTTTAAATGAATCAGACATGCTTTCTTTATTGAAATAGTTTCTAGGCTGAAATCATTGCTAACAAGTTTCTCTTTTATCTTTCAGAGATAGGAAACTTCACTTATTTTTTTTTTAATTTTTTTTTTATTAATTTTATTTATTTCTATATGTGTATGAATGTACTGTCTGCATGCAAGTCTGTGCACCCGTGTCGTGCAATGCCTCGGAGGTCAGAAGAGGGTGTCGGATTCCCCTGGAACTGGAGTTCTCCTGGAATTGGAGTTACAGACGGTTCTCGGCCGCCATGTGGGTGCTGGGGATCGAACCCGGGTCCTCTGTAAGAGCGTCAGCGCTCCTAACCGCTAGGCCATCTCTCCAGCCCCGAAACTTCACTTATTAAAGAAACAATTCATTATATGGTTATTATTTGAGAGCCACAAAATTATATTCGCTTATCCTCAAAATTATAACCAAATTAATTTAAATGTAAATTTAAATAATTTAATTTTAAGTGTTTATCCTATCCACAACAGTATCACTGGACTTCTAGAAATAGTTTAAAGCATATTCCATTGTAAAACATTTATTTATTTATTCCATTGTAAAACATTATTTAACATTTATGCCTGTCCACTATTATAGCCTTATGGGTATTTATATTTCAAAGTTATTCCAAGATTATTTCAATTTTTAATATAAGTATTTCATGAAGTATTTAAAGGGCTTTTAAATGTTTTATTACATATTTTTATCTCCAATTGCTATAAACTCTGCTTGAATATTTTGAAACAATATGAGCTCTACCCAACTATGGCTAATTTAAGTCAAAGTGAAATTAAGATATGAAGGCATTCAAGGCTGAAGAGATGGTTCAGCATTAGGAGCACTGGCTGCCCTTGCAGATGACCTGGTTTCTGTTCCTAGGGCATGGTAGGTGGGAACTGTCTGTAACTCCAGTCAGTTCTCAGTTCCAGGGGAACTGATGCCCTCTTCTGGTCTCCGTGAGCATTGCATGACTAATGTAGGCAGAATACTCATACACATGAAATAAAACTGAATACATAAATTAACATTTGAAGTGTTTCAAAATATATATAATGATATTCAAAGGCCTGGAACTTATCAGCAAGTTTCTCTGCTCATCCCAGGGAGTGCACCCATCTCAAGAATATTCTTCAGTCTTATTGGCAGATATGAACCTAGAAAGCAGTAGAGTTCCTAATGTTTCCAGAGACGAGTACTATTTTATTCCTCATAATTCCAAGAAAATTAGGAATAAATCTTATTGCCTCAACCAGGAAGACAGATCCACTTCTGAGTCATTTGTTGTGGCCAAGGTCTGAACTGTTTTAATGAACTGAACTGGCACTCCATTGAAGCCTGCAGAAGTGAGCTTCAGTGAGGGCTTTCTACAGCAGAGTGATGTAGCCCCCCAAAATTCACTAACTCAGAAAGCTTTATATAGTACAGGAAACACTAACAGAACATCTGTATTCCTGGTTTTAGAGATATAAAAAGATGATGTACTATCCCCAACATGAGCAGTAAATCTCTTGGTATTTGAACAAGGAACATATTATGACTTTTAATCAGCATTACTGGAAATCTGAGCTTTTTACCAGATTCTCTGAATCCTGGAAAAATACTTGATTTTAGATAAGAGGATTATATATAGAAACTTGTCCACCATAACCTATAACCTGAAGGTTTTCTTAATCATTTCTTTAGATCATGGCTGTGCTCTCAGGGTCTAAAGTCTTCAGTTGAGAAGAAACATTCTATGAAAGACTAATTGAACACTGATATTACAAGTTACAAATAAAGGACCATTTTGTTGTCAATTGAAAGTCATCTGGAAACAAGAAGGCAGGGCATTAGATATAAATTAACTGAGGAAAAGTATAGCTATATATTGGGAATTATATTTTATGATAGCCAGGAAGTTAGATGTGACAGAACCGAAGAAACCAGGACTGTATCATGGCAGCTGTGTCTCCTGCTGGTCAGAAGGTCTCTTTGTGTTTCAATAGCCTTAAAGCTACAGACAGATATTTTTCCTGCTACATCAGAAACCCAGGCACCTAGGAACTTTCCCAACTGCATCACAGGCACTCCAAGGAAGGCATGCATCCTCAAAACACCCATTATCATTACAATATCATTCACATTGTGGTTTCGACCCTCCCCTTTGGGGACTTTTCAACAGGGTCATTGACAGACACCCTAAAAGAGAGATCTGCTCCACCACTCCTTGAGAGGGATAAAAGATCACTGTAGTTCAACAAATCTGCCACCATCTCACAAATATTCAAAGAACTTAAAAATTAATAAACACTGCAGAACTTAGTGTGCTGTTACTACCCCACTTCAAGTTACCCTATTTGATTTTTTTTCTCCGAGTATTTGCTTTGATTTGCTAAGAAACTGCTTAAACTGACTGTGTCTCTTAGCTGACTTTTTTTTTATTCTAGGAAATAAGAGTCAAGGAGAAAACTTCATCTGATAACATTTCTATCATCAGTTTCATAGCAAGCATAGCATATATTTTTTCAGTGTAATACCAGAACAATTAATGGCTTAGACAACCATATAGGCTGACCAGAAAACATACCCTAATTCTAGCAACTGAAATAAGGGAAAGAAAAATGTTTGATTATTCAACAACAACATATTGATTGCCTACTATACAGGTACTGGGGAAAAAATTTAGTCCATAAAACAAGATCTTGGCTATAATACTGGCTTATATTTGAAACCAAGCAATGTGATCCTACTGTTAATTTTCTTTGTGTAGGGAATTGCTTAGACAACATGGGCATGATGTAGATTTCTGGCAGGAGCCAAGATGCCCAGAGAGCAATGAGTCAGCACACAATGGTTATCCATACACACCAAAGTAAACACTGATGCATTGTCCTCCAGTTGGCCAAAAGCTACCTTTGGGTGACTTCCCATTAGAAGTCCTTGGGACAAAGGGCATATGCTCTTGCCTGCTATCCACCTGCTCAGCAGCCTGTGTGCCCTTATCCAGAGAAAATAAAGCATATCTGATTTTCTACCAGCTCCCTGAATCTTTTTTAATCTCTTGGCTCCTTGGGACCCTCAGGTCCTGGCCTTCACAGCTGGGCACTGTCTACTTACTATTCTGTTCTGTCATTTTCTTGCTGTGGCATACTTAGCTTTCTTCTGGCTGCTTAAATTTCATGGTTACACTATTTGAGGTCTTACCTTATCAGAGGTCATGTTTTAAGTTGTGATATAGTTCAGAAATGCTAAATTTAAAGAAGTATAACCATGTCATATGCCTGTAGAACACATTGGTCTTTTCTTTCAAACTGTGTAAAACTTGGTTTAGAACAAGGAATTCGAATCATTTAATACCACCAAACCCTGTAAGACTTTTGTTAAAGAAAGGCCTTAACACATTCCCAAACCCGATGGCCTGGGGGGTACAGCTTTACTCCCTTTTTTTTTTTTTTTTTTTTTTTGGTGTTTCCTTCTGCACTGATTCTCTAAAAAGAGCCAGCTGGGAAAGACTGTGGTCGATCCCAGCCAGTCGGGAAAAGACTCAGTAATCCCGTGTTAGGGATAAAAGCCTATAAAGCTTCTGGGTCCTGTTTGCTTGCTGGATCTGACTGACCATGCAATACATCCTTTTGCAAAAGTAAAATTTGCCTTACAGAGTTACTTGCACGTTGTGTAGTATTGATGGGGTCCTTGGATCTTGGATGTTATTTTTAATATGCCATCCATGCCCACTCTGTCAGCCTTAGAGTATTATAAATCCCAGAGCCAGCTAAATTGATATTAAAATTTCCTCTTTAGTCGGGAATAAGTTTGTGGTTAAATCTGAGCTATCTAAAGGTCATTAAATATGACTATTTGATAACTTGTGTATGAGAAGAGAAGCAAAAGAGAATGTATATTTAGTGTTGGCTGGGGATGACTGTGGGAGTGTATCATGCAACCAAACACCAAATATACATACATTCTCCCTTGCTAAATCAGTAAAATGAGGATGGCTAGAGAGATGGTAAAAAACTGGCTGTTCTCCCAGAGGATCTGTGTATAGCTCCCAGCACCCACATGTTGGCTAACTAGTGTCTGTCTGTAACTCCAGCTCCAGAGGCTCAAGTGCCCTCTTTTGATTTCCCAGGCATTGCACACATGGATGTTTTACTCACACACATAAAATAAAAATGAAGGAGTAAATAATTAAAGTAACAAAATGGGTCATATTTATGGATTTATAAAGCATAAACTATCTGGATGTGGTGGTACATACCTTTAATCTTAGCATTCTGGTGGCAGAGGCAAGAGGATCTGTGTGAGATTGAGTTGAGTCTGCTCTGCAGTGAGTGAGTTCCTGGCCAGCTGGGGATACAGGGAGAACCTGTCTAAAAAATACCAAAACAAATAAATAAATATAAACAAACAAACAAACAAACAAACTGGAAGGCTTCAAAGATGCCAGCTCTGTTGTATGCAACCTGTGTGGCTTTAGATGGTGCCTTTTCCTTCCTGAGCCCTATGGAAAGCAGTGTGAAGAAATTTAAAGACTAAAAATGAACCTATGATTTTACCAGGTCATACTACTCCTTGGTGTATTCCCAAAGGATTTATCCTATTGCAGAGATACTTGTACATCCATGTTTATTGCTGCTGTTTTCACAATAGTGAAGAGATAGAAGCAACCCAAGTATCCCCCAACTGATGAGTGGATAATGAAAATGAGATACATTTGCACAATGGAGTTCTCAGTGGTAAAGAAAGACAAACTCATGAAATTTTCAGGTAAATGGATGGAACCAGAATCTGTTATGCTAAGTGAAGTAACACTGTCTCAGAAAACAAATGACATATATTGTCCCTCAATTGTGGATCCTAGCACCAAATCCTTATATGTAAGTATACATCCTGATGTGCCCATAGGAATGAGGTAAATGAAAAGGAATCAGAAAGTAAAGGGAAAGAGGGAATCTGAGACAGAAGACTAAATAGGAGAGAGTTGTTACTAAGGGAGGAATGCATAAAATCAAGGTGTCTAAATGGGAAGGGGGAGAGGAAGGGTTATAGAAGGTGTGGGAGGATAAAGGGAAGGAAGGAGCCCAAGTGAAGTGGGGCCATAGGAGACTGGTATTATAAAGGCAGAATGGGAAAAATCGGGATGCCTTAAATGGAGAAGACATGGCAGGAGGGCTAGACAAGTAAGAGAGAGGAGAGAGGAGAGATAAATAATGCTTAGCTGAGGTAAAAAAAATCCGAGGGAATCATATTAATCTAACAATCTATTGACAATTATAATATAATATCTCTACATGAGTCCATGTACAAAGTTGAAGGCTTCATAATATGAAACAATACCAGACAAAAGAAACCTTCCTTTCAGTCACTGGCCAGGCTAGACCAAGAGACTCCCCAAATTACACAGGCTATTACCACAGCACTTGATTGCCTTTCAGAACCTGAAGATTGCTGAAGACAGGACATACTTTGGAGAGCAGATTTGGAACAATGGAGGTAGAACTGACCTGAAAGCCACTTCCCCTGAAGGCTAGCTCTCATAGCTTTGGAGAGCACTATGCAAGCTGCCAAGGGAGAACAATAAATAGTCCAACACCAGCTTTGAGACTAAATATACGAAAGACCAACACAGTTGTGACATCAGTGTAGTAGTGTCACTTTTACCCTAGGGGCAATCAATGGCTAACTAATTGGATTTAAAGCCCACTTAGTGAAAGGAAAATCATATGTGGTACTGTGAACATAACCTAATACACACATAGATCTTATAGAAATACCCAAAGTTGACACATCCCTAAGTCTAAGGTAACATCTTACTAATTGCAAAATTAGTATCCTTATACTTTCAAACAAATATCCCAGACACCACTCAAAAAAGAAGCTTCTTTTGCACCAGATGAAGAATAGTACAGAGTCCTGCAACTAGACACACACAGATAGGGTGTGTGAATTGCTTAGGACTAAGTGACACATCTACAGTGCAGCCTCTACATAAGTCCCATGCAATAAAGAACAAGGAACCAAGAAGTCAGTAACCTCTTAACTCTGATTAAGGAAGGTCCCTCATGCAATAGCAGGTCAGGAATTTAAATGGGTATGAATGGCCAAACAGTGAAGAATAGGAGTCTACAGAGTTTGGTTATATGGACAGGTTGCCTATATTCAGCTTCACACACCCAGGGCTCAGGGAACATTGTAGAATAGGAGGCAGAAAGATTGGAAGAGCCAGGGAGATGGTGCAAGACCAAATGGAAATGAATCCTACAGGTTCCTGGGATCCTGTTCATATGAACATACAGCATTGGTGTCAGCACACACAAGACCACTGCAAACTCTGCCAGACAAAAACCCAGAACAGAATTGAAGAAATGGGTAGTAGAACCCAATCTTAGCTGAAGAAATATTGGTGGCTGATTAGAGTTGGGTGAGGAAGAACTGGCCTTTAAGAGAGGGGCTTTAAGGATAGGCTAACTAGAGCTCAGAGGATGAACTGGCACTGAGGAATGGCCAGGGAGAGTAATTCAGCACAATAGACCCTAACACAAATGACAGGATATATGAAGTCCAGGGGTGGGGCTGTGGGAGGAGCCAATGGAGAAGCATTTGTTTTTATTTAAACATATTGCTTGTAAGTAACCCAGTGTTTCTTTGTGTCCTAATCCTGGATTCTGTGCTAAAAGTTATCATGGGTCAAGCTAACTGTCCAGCGTTTTATCAATTCACCTGTATGAAAGACTCTGTTATTAAACCTAGTTTATCTCAATTAATTTCTAAAGTTTTTCTGAAATGTACCAACACATTGACACATTTACATGTTGATTATAGCTGCTTTCATGCTATGCAGTATGGGGTAGAGGCAAATACTTACAAAAGAGACCACATGACCTGCAATTTCTAAATTCTTAAGACATGGGTCATAACACAATGTTTGTATATACATCGTTAGATTAGACAGTTGTTCCCATATCTCCTGGGTTTGTTTGGTGCATTTTTTCATTCACTGTATCAACATCTCCTTTATTTGCCCTTCCTCCTTTGACCTTGTAAGTAGCTCTTGTCAACTCCGTGATCTATGCATTCATCATGTCAAGATTACACTGGATCTTGCGTACAATAAAGCCTTTTGATTTCAGGGAAGTGATTCTCTCCTATCTTCTACTAATCCTCTTACTCAAAGCCACTCATGAGGAAAGCGAGGTGAAATGTGCTGGCATGCCAACAACCGGACCGTCACATATAAGCTCACTCGGGAACATGAGACTATTCCTTCTTTGTTTCCGCCAAATTACAAGTACTATTTCTAACATACATGTCTAATATTATTTTTATTTCCTCATTTAAAATTGTATTTGAACAAGAAAAGTACAAAGAAATTCTATGTTGCTAAAAAGTTATATTATTATATTTCACTATTATTACTATTAATATGGTCGTGCCCTTACCTTGATTATTTTTAAAAGACAAAATAAAAGCAGAATTATGAAGATTCTGATACATTTGGCTTTTCAGAGCAGTAGAGGATTCCAACAAACAGGAAAGTGATCAGAGAATAATCATTGCTCTATCTATCTATCTATCTATCTATCATCTATCTATCATCTACACACACAAACACACTCGAAAATAGTCTAAAATAAAAATTCTCGGGTCCATAACTTTGGCTCCCATCAATAAACTGCACTGGATGTCTTTGGCTCCCATCAATAGACTGCACTGGATGTCTTGCCAACACATTAAGGTTTGCTGACTATTCTTTAAGACAAGAAATTTCTCTGTTAATCCTAATTGGGCTACTTAGAACAGGCCAGGCTGTTGGTGATTAAGACAACTCCCTGGGGAATTTGAGCTCAGCAATAAGCTATGCAACTGAAGCCAGGTGCTTATGGCCAGGAGGTTTCAGGGAAACACATGTTTTCCAAATAAGCTGTGCAGCCCTAGAAATTCTTTAGTTAGACTCTGTGACTTTCTCACATATAATTTCTATGGCACAGATCATAGGAACAGCTATATTTCCACCTGAGTTTAGTGAGTTTTCTATTCATTGCAAAAAGAAAACAGGAAGTGGCTGCTTTATCAGAAAAGCATTGTTTTCCACTAACATGGTTATGAGGAGGGAATGGAGAATGTTTTATTTCTGGTTGGATGTAGAACTCTTCATGGCGAAACCCATGGCTGGAAGCAGCACTTGTTGTGTGCAGGTGACATTGCCCCTCCATTCAAATCACTGACTTCATCTTCCAATGACCCAAAGACATTTCTTGTACATCTGTCATAACACATAACAAGATATTTAAGAGTGTCTGACAAGCAATGTGAAAAGCTATTTAGTTCCCAGTATAGCTCTTTGAAATGGGAGGACACGGATCAGCCAGGCAGTGTAATGAATCTGCCATCTTGCATCAGCACTTATTCTCTGAATTAAGTCATATTCCACATAAAAGCCTTATTAGTATTCAGGGTGCTTCCCAGCTACAGATGAAAGATTCGATTAAATCAATATGTTCCTGTGAGGAATAGCTTGTTGGAGGATGGAAATGTGAAAATCCACAAGAATAAAAGAGAGAGAAAAAGAAAGAGACTCATTTTATTAATAAAGTTCCAATTTATGTCTTAGATCCTTGCTATTTCTTTTTTCCAAGACAATTCCTTAGGAATATAAAGTGATACGGTGGCATAATCTTCCTCCTGAAAGTGAGAGAATGGGGAGAACTAATGTTTTTCACTCTTTTACCACTAGCTATAAATTCTATACACATAAGGCCAGAGTGCCTGGGCTATTATACTGGTCATCTAAGCAAGCCACTTTCTTTTAGACAATGATATTAGTGTAGAATGAGCTGTATCATCCCTATTATTCTATATTTAAATTTGGAACTTTAAGTGGCATTGTAATTTGGCCATGAAAGTAGCTAATTTAGGAAACATTATATAGCTTAATTGTTAAAAAGACAAATCTATATTTTAATTCAAATGCTCCTTTTTACCTTATCGGTAAACTTAACCAAACCACCCAGTTCTTAGAGGAATGAGTAAGGACTTCCCTGTTTGTTTCACAATGTTGTATCAAATTCATTCTTTTTTACTGTCAGAATCTAGAAAAGTGCCTGATTCACAGTGGATACTCTGAAATTTACTGTAGGATAAATAAACATATTGTGAAACTTTGAGAAGTTAGACCCTCCACTGGAACCCCCAGGTGGTATTATTGTTATTAGACTGTTTTGTTTGTTTTTTATTTATTGGTAGTTTTTTTTGGGGGGGGGGTTCTGTTTTTTGTTTGTGTGAGACAGAGTCTCCTGTAGCCCCAGCTGTCCTGGAACTCCCTATGTTGACCAGGCTGGCCTCAATCTCACAGATATCTGCCTGTCTGCCTTTCTCTGCCTCCTAAGTACTAGGATTAAATGTATGTAGGTGTGTGCCATAATGTCCAGTGTCATTGGATGTTTAATTTTTTTTTTTTTTACTTTTTGAGGATTTCATATGTGTATTTCCTTTGGATTATCTTAAGTAGACATTTTAAGTGCATGCATGTATGTTGTGTGCATGTGTGTGTGTGTGTTGTATGTGTGTGTTCAATGTATTTGTTTCAGTGTGTGTGTTCAACATATATGTTTCAGTGTGTAAATGTGTGTACATATATGGGCACATGTGCACATACCAATGGAGGCCAGAGGCTTATGTTTAGGTTTCTTTATAACTCTCCACCTGATTGATTGATTGATTGATTGACTGATTGATTGATTGATTGATTGATTGATTGTTTTGACACAGTCTCTTACTGAACCCAGACCTTGCTAAATGGCTAGTCTGGTTGGTTAGAGAACTCCAGAGATCTGCCAGGCTCTGATCCCCAGGACTGGGATTATATTCATATAGCACTGGGCCCAGCTTTTAGATGGGTCTGGGTACCTGCACTAATGTCCTCAGCTTCCCACAGTAAGCACTTTACCCACTCAGCTATCTCCCCAGCCCCTAATGCAATAGATCATTAGTTGCATTTTTCTCTTTTCTTCACCCTGCCTTGTTTTCTTATATTTTATTATGTGATTATGCACTTATTCCAACTGATGAAATTGTACCCTTTACCTTTTGACTTTCAGCTTATACAGAAAACTAATAGAAAGTAGGTAAAGACAATGGTTTTCCAGGTAAACCTAGAAAACAAGAAATATTGCATGTTTGAACTTGCTTCCTTGCCCTCTGCTTTGATGTAGACTATTAAATTGAAATGTCATAAAAGCCTAATTGAATTGCTGATTATTTTCCAGGTCATGAGGATAGTTGAGAGGGAATCATGCCAGACAAGGCAAGCCTAAAGAAAGCCATTGATCCAAGGAAGATGAGACACATGTGGAGCATTTCAAAGGGGACATGAAGGTTAAAGACCTTGGCCAATTCCAAAATGAATTAGCTGAGCATTTCACACATTCAACAAATGTATATAATACTCAAAAGCAAAAGAATTAATGAAACAAATGCTTAACATTGGGAGTCTCTGGAATTTTTGGACTATAAGATAGTCATAATTAACTTACTTTATGATGTGCGCTAAGGAAATGATGAACGTGTACGGAAGACAAGGTGAAAAAGACAAGCATGACACAGATGACAAAATCCTAAACACATGTGTCACTGTATCTCTACTAAATATCTGTTAGAAGTGACAAATTCATAAAATCCTTCAGAAGAAAAAAACAGTTGTGTTGGTATTCACCACCAATGAAAGGTACCAAAAGAAATTAAGAATATTAGCATAAAAACAAATTCAGTTCTTTTTACTATACATTGGTATGCTTTTGTAATACATTTTATATGATTAACAGCACTATTTCATAAGAACTTTGCCACTAGATAAGAAAAGGAAAAGTAGCCAGGCATGGTGGTACATGCCTTTAAACCCAGCACTTGGGAGGCAAAGGTAGGAGGATCCAGGCCAACCTAGAATGGCCCATGTAGTGAGTTTTAGGATAGCTAGGGCTATTTAGTGAGACCCTGCCTCAGAATAAAAACATGAATTCCTATACTTTTTCTTCCAGATAACATATTAAATTGTTTTAGTCATTTTCATTCATAAAAAATATTGAAAGAATCATTTTACATATAAATATCCATAAGTGAATATCTTTTATTCAAAATATTAGAATTGAAATACTCAGTATTTCAGATTTTTTAAAAACTGTAATATTTGCATATGTTTAATGGAAATCTGTTAAAGATGGGCTCCAAGACTGTACAGGGAATTCAAATATGTATTTCAGATGCATATGGTATATATGACATAAAGGTAGTTTAATACAATAGTTTGAATTAATTAGGTATATGCAAGAGAGTTTTCATTCATCAAACCATCCAAGAATAGGATGGAGATATAGCTCAGTTGGTAGAATGCTTGCCTAGAACACATGAAGCCTTCAGTTCAATGGTCTACAGCATGGAATGCAGGCATGGTGCTATGGACATGTAGTCCCAGTACTCAGGAGATAGAGTCAAGAGGATCAAAACCCCATGGTTATTGTCAGATATTTAGAAAGTCTGAGCCCAGCCTGGGCTATATGAGACCCTATCTAGGACAAAATAAAACAACAAAAACACACATAAAAAAAATAGAACCATGATTCTTGACTCTGAATGTAAAAGATACAGACAAGCAATCATTTTCTTACACTTTTTTTAACTGGTGCCATAATCATGGGGCATGGAGACCAGTTTGGTAAGCTAGAATCTCTGCAAGATGGGAAATGACACCTTTAAGGAAGCTATGTTTCAGGAGGAATTGTTTTGTGATGTATGGCATGTGTTTGTTGGCTGTGTGCTGCGGTTTGCTGTGGCTGCTGTGTTTTAAGTTGTGACATGGAGAAAGTTTAGCATCTCCAAATCAGTGAAGGCATGGACTAAGGATGGAGGCAGAGGGAATTCTTGTGTTGACTCTGCTGGTGCGCCTGTGGATGGCGCTGATGGGGACTTGGCCTGTGTGCTGGAGACCCTTTCTCTGATAGGCTTTGGGAAGCTTGCTTTCTCTTGTGAGTTTTCACCCACTCAGCAGGACACCATTATGGAGCCCCTAGGTGCCATTTTGGCTTCCCTAGATTGGGGGCATCCGTTGCTTCCCCAGCCTTCCCAGGTTGTGGGTAGTCAGAGAAATTGTGAGAGGATCTCTTCCTCTCCCGTCCACTTGCCTTCTGGAGGTTTTGAAATGGGTTCGGAACCTGCCCTGCAGCCTTGGTTTTGGCCCCTAGGAGATGCCCCAGCTTCTGCCTCTGGCCACAGTTCAAGTGGCAAAGGTCACAGAGGCTGGAAGGATGGGCGTGCAGGTGGAACAAGCTCAAGCCTTTTGCTGCAAGCCTTTTATAGAGGCGCACATTTGTACCTTTGCACAGGCTAGCTTGGGTTGGGGAGGCAACTCCCTACCCAGGAATTTAGTCTACCAACATTGGCTTTCATGGAAGTTTGTGAAAAGCCAACTACAGTTTAAATGTGTTTTTAAAAAAATCCTCCTTAAAAATTTTTCTGTAAATAGTGTAAATATTGCTTAATTCTACTGAGGTCTTCTTTTTGTCTGCTAACTTCTCCCAAGATCTCTTCTAGAGGCCAGTCTTCTATGATGCAAATTGAGCTTGTAAATTCCAGGCTTGTAGAGCCTGGTGTACTGGCCCAAGCCTTTAATCCAAGCAGAGGTCTGTGGGTTCAGGCCCAGCCTAGTCTACAGAGAGAGCTCCAGGCCACCTCTGATTGTGAGCAGGCTCTGTCTTGAAAACACCAAAGGCAAAATATGAAGCTATTACACTTTTCAGTTTGTGCTGTTTGTAAATACTCTGGTTAATCTAGTCCAATGTTTGTTCTGTGCCCCTCTCCTGCTCTGGAAACAGCGGATGGCTGGTGGGGGAAGGGCTGGCTTTATAGTATTCTGTGTGTCACTGGGAAGCATAAAGCTTCGGGCACTCTTGCCTGGGAGCAGTGGTTCATCTTTCATTGTGATTTTTTTTTTTTTTCTTAGTTTTTTAAATGTTTTAATTTATATTTTTAAAAGATGAAAATAAAAAAAAAAAAAAAAAAAAAAAATAATAATATAAATAATATAATAAATAAATAAGTTTTTATTTTTATGTTCATTTTTTCTGAGTTTTGTCTCAGTTCCATTGAGGATGGTATTTAATGTGGTACACAATAAACATTTAAGGCCCTAAACTGTGAAAAGCAACTGTTAAAAAGCATTCGTGAACGATTTTATTTAATTTTATTAACCAAGACAAGTAAATTACAAAAAAGACTATAGAAGTTTTAATTTAATAGAGCTGCATCTGAGTTGGAGGGGCCCAGTTACCAGCTCAGAGGCTTGTTAGAAGTGTGTACAAATGCATATTAACATTTGCATAAATCAAAGTTGGTTAAACACCAAAATAATAAACCAAGTTTTTGTGTATAGGTTGAATCTGTAAAGTGATTTATAGTCGAACCTTTTAAAACACAGGAGTTTAGAAAGTCTATAAGGGTTAAAAAACAATACTCATTATCCCCATACACACGTGTGTGCATGTAACACATACATACAAGCATACATAAATATATGTTCAAGGATAAAAATGTTGTGAGACCAACCTGTGGGAAGAAGTTCATTATTGTATCTTATATGCTCAATGAGAAAGGTCCCATTTCCACAATTAAGGTTGGGTTTGAGGCTTCATAGAGGTCCACCAATCTGCTGTCCTCCTGAGTATTGGAATCAAAGCTGCACCTTCAAAACTTGGCCAGGCGTAGTGGCCGTATACACCTTTAATCCTAGCACTTGGGAGACAGAGGCAGGCAAGATCTTTGTGAAGTAAGAAGCCCAGCCCTGGGTCTACAGAGTGAGTTCCAGGACAGCTGGGGCTATAGGGGAAGACCCTGTCTCAAACAGAAACCCCCAAA
>VZQC01012420.1:2238845-2249262 GCA_009823505.1 Rhizomys pruinosus
GGCTTGCCTCTCTCTCATCTGGTGAGTTTGTCTTGCTGCTGTGATCAACCTTTTGGATCCCAGTGTGTACTGAGACTGGCAGATCTCCTGGAATCCATTCGGGCCTTCAGCACTAGACTGGGACTCCTGAGACATCCAGCCTTGCGGACTGAGCAGTTCCCTGGATTCCCAGCCTCTCCAGTTCAGCGCTACTGTTGAGCTCCGTCACGTGAGCAAATCAATAAATTATATATAGTTATATATATTCATCCTGTTGCTTCTGTTTCTTTAGAGAACCCTGACTAATACAATAAGTTTAATTATATTTGCCAAAACTTTGTCTACATATTATATGGTATTTTAGGACTTAGTAAAAGTAAAAATGTCTATATTAAACAACATTGGTTAAAAGGGTTTTAATAAAAATGGTGATACATTTAAGCTAATTGGAAATATAAATTGTTGTCCACATTTATTTTACTTATAATTTGTATAACAACAACTTTGGGGTTAATGCATACAAATGATTTCTATAATTTTTGTGTTGTACAGTATCATAACATTTTCTTTAATGAAAATTTGCACCTTGATTCCTGCCTATAGGTATGTGTAATACAACTGCCTTTTTGAGATTCATGGGTCAAAAAATAGAAACCTAAAATAAAAAAGGGGGGATACAGATGTATATTAAAACTTTTGTCAAATTTTTCAATTTAAATCTTAAAACTAACTATGGGAAAAGATTTGCATGTTCCCACAGGTCAAAAATCACCAACTTAATGGCTGAGAAAGAAAAGATACAGCTTTGCATTGTGCAGGATGTACCAAGAAATACCAGCAGAGAAGTTGGCCCATCTGAACTTTAATGAAGGAAAGCCTCAGACTGCTACAGGCATCAAACATCTCTGTGGATCCTATTTGTAACAACTGTTTATAAAGTGTCCTAATGAAGTTACCTTCCAGGTGCTGCAAAGTTTTAATATGAGAGACATTCTTATCTCCTTTTCATAGAACAAAGAAAAACATAATGGTAATTTAGTCATTCCCCAACTGTAAATTAGAGCCAACTGTTATACTGGCAATTTCTTATAAAACATATAACTGCTTTCTTTAATTGACTGAGCTGTGTAATTAAGCAAAATATATTAATAAAATAGAGTTCTGGTATCAGCAGTGGATTACTCTGCCAAGGAGATGTTGGCTAGGGGATCCAAACCCCAAAAAGTTAAAGGCTTTTTGCCTGTAAGTTGGGATACCTGCAGGAAGAGAGGTGGTAAGACCTCTATCAAAGACTGGTGTAAGCATGGGAAAGATGTATTGAGACCACACTTGCAAGTGTACAGTTGGCCTCTGAAATGCCAGAGAGCATGACTAAAGGCCGCTAAATCAATGAAGAAAATATTGGTCTCCTTGAGTCAAGCAAGACTCATCCATCAGAGCTACCCCTCACCTGCCTGGAAATACTGTGCAGCAGTGGCAGCCATATGTCTGTATATGCCAAATTTAGTTGACTATTAGCTCTCTCCTTGGAGGAATAATTCATGGCTGATGCCACAAGCTTAAGCCCTCTAGTGGTTAGGAGATGTTATAAGCCACAGTAAGACCTTGACATCTTTTACAAAAAAGCTATAGTTCATGGATTAGCATACCACCTAAACATCTGTGTCTATGCCCAGGATGTAACCTACTGTACTAATTAGTACTGTTTAAATGCCTGCATTTCTAATTTCTTGTGCTTCATTAGTAGGATTAAAAGGTTATTCCTGGATAAACTACCAACCCATGAAAGGAAACAGCCTGAACTGTCAGAGTCCAGAATGACATCTCCAGAGAAAGACTGTTTTGCTTCTCGCCCACTTGTGCCCCTTTTCTAAAGCCTAAGGAACAATCTGCAGAAGAGGGGGCATGGTAGAATGTAAGGGCTGTGATTGGGGTGAATTGTGGAACTACAGCAATATACACTGGACTCTTATTTGATCAACATGCTAGTATATGCAAGTCCCTCCAGCTGGACAATGGGGATCTTGGACTGTATAAGTATGGGCATAGCTGCTTACAAATTGGTTTTACATGAAGGATGCTTACATTCATTACTTATTACTTCTTGGTTGGTTTTTGAGCACATATTGGTTTTAGTGTAAAAGATAAAAATTTGGGGTCTGGCCTGCCTCCACACAGCACTCAAGATAGGTTTGAGCAATCATGTATTTAAGAACAGATTCCCTTATAGATGCCAACCTCTCCCATGGGCTTGTCTGCCTCTCAAAAAATTAAAAACAGAGGGAGATGTAGCATGCCTCAGGGTACCTCATGACTGAGGTTCTGACCCCACCCCAAGGAGGAGCAAGCAGCATGGCCTAGGTGCGTGATGCTGTGTGGGCAAGGTGTGCAGTGGCACGGAGTTGGGAGACTTATGATAGGTCCTGGGAACTGACGTCATTTATTTTATAAAAGCAGGCTACTGTAGCAAGAAGTAAATTTGAATTTCATAGTAACATCATCACAGAATTCCTGGACATTATTTTTATTAGTTATTGTGCGCATACAGGCTAAGGTAGGCCTGAATTTCATTCCAGTGACCAGTGGATTGAAAAGAGATTCCTTTGCAGATCACCAATCTGGGTAGCTGGTGTTGTGAGTGGGTATTGGCTGAAGGGAAGTGATCAGCCATCAGCCCGAAATTCCTGTCCAGGCACTGGGCAGGTGAGAAGTCACGGCCAAGAGTGGAACACGTGTCTCATGGGTCCAGGCTAAGAGCCTAAGTTGGAATTACCACTTAGGCTGGGCTATGGAAAGTAGCCAGCTGGCCTCTGCACCAAGGGGTCAGCTCCCCACAGTGTCCGCAAAGCAGGCACTGTGTTTCCATCCCCCTTAGCATGGCCACGTGTTCACTGTTTGGCATAAAAAGAAAGCTTCTTACATTTAACATACAATATGCCTTTAGAAATAGATTTAACCAAAAGTATAGACGATCTAGCCACTGAAAACTCTGTAACATGGATGTTGCAAAAGACAGCAATAAATGGATAATATTTCATATTCACTGACCGGAAGAAACAATATGAAAGTTATTATAAAATATAATGATGTTGTATTTCATGATACTGATAGTCATTAAAATCATTAGCAAAATTCACATAGCACCTCAAAGAAACAGAAAAAAAAGACCATAAAAATCTAAAATGGGAGTACATAAAATTAAAAAAATAGTAACTGTATCATTCTTCAGGCAGAATAATAAAGCTATAAACATTATTTCCAAATTTCAATTTGTATTACAGTGCTATAGTAGTTTAAATACTATGTTACTTCTGGGGAAAAAGGAGACCACCTGTGGCTCCTTCTGTGCTAAATCACCTGCTTGTCTGTTTACACTGAAAGCTGGCCTAAGGCAGGATTTGCATGTGCATTAGCAAGACTGTGACACCTTGGGATCAAAGGCATTGACAAGTACTTGTGATGTTATGGAACTTAAGGCATGGGTCTGAAACCAGGCCCTGAGATATGATGTCACTCTGGGTATTAAAACAGAATGCTGTGAATAAAAATAGGAGTCCTTCTTACCATCAGACAGGGACTACTGGCCATTATTTGCACATATAATCTTAGCCCATGAGACTTGTGTTGTAGTGACCAATGGGTTGATGGTGGCCAGTCAGGCCACCAACTTGGGAAGCTGGTGTGGGGCTGGAAAGAGACCCATCAGGTCACCAGCTGTGCTGTGTTGTGAGTGTCTGGGTGGGAATTAGACTGTAGAGTGCCAGTCGGGCAGCAGTCTGGGAATTAGACAGCAGAGCACCAATCAGGTGCCAATCTGGGAATTACATTGTAGAGTGCCAATCAGGCAGCAGTCTGGAGGATCTGGGAGTGCCATTAGATCATTGCCCAGTGTAGTTGTTAAATTAGACAAGCCGGCAGTGGAAAGGTTGTCAGCCTTTGGGCCCAGTTTAGGACAGCTGCTGGCAGCTGTTTTGTGTCTTCCCTTTTCCCTGTAATCCAGTGGATGGGGTTTGAGCATCCACCTCTATGCCTGGCAGAGTGACATCAGTTACTGTCATAAAGGCAGACCCCACAACACTGAAAGAACAGAAAACCTTGGGTGAATCCATAAGTTGATTGTAACATAATATTCAATAAATACATCAAGAATACACAAAGGGTGATAGGACAGCCTAGAGTTAGGAAATCTGGATGTATATGAGAAAAGAAAGATATTTCATCTTCTTTATATTATACACAAAAACCCACCCAAAATAGATTATAAGATGTGAAACTACAAAACATCTGTTAGGAAGTAGATGGGGAAAATCTTTAATTTTTTATTTTCTTTTTTAAGACAGAGTCTCCCTATAGCCCCAGCTGGCCTGGAACTTGTAAGACCAGGCTGGCCTTGAACTCACAGAGATCCATCTGCCTCTGCCTCCCAAGTGCTAGGATTAAAGGCATGCACCACCATGCCTGGCTTAAAGATGATTCATAGCCACCACGTGGGTGCTAGGAATCGAACCTGGGTCCTCTGCAAGAGCAGTCAGCACTCTTAACTGCTGAGTCATCTTTCTAGCCCCTGGTTTTCATTTTTATAATGATTTCTTGATATGATCCCCCAAATGCATATACACTAAAAGCAAAAGTGACTAACCAATATATCGAATAAAGAGTGCTTTTTCAGCAATGGAAAAATAAAAATAAAGACAAGCTACTAACAAGGAGAAAATATGTACAAATTATATATCTGATACATGGTTAATATAAGGAATTCTAACAACAATTTGGCTGGAAAAAAAAAACCTATAAAATCCAATTTAAAGTTGGGCTGAGGGCACAAATAGCATTTTGACAAAGAAGACCTACAGATGGCCAATAAGCAGATGAAAGTGTGCAGAACACCAGTCGTCAGGGAAATGCAAACCCAAACCATATTGATACATTAACTCCTAACTTTCAGCATATTACAAGAAAAGAGATGTTCTTCAGAATGTCAAGAAATATGGGCTGGAGAGATAGCCTAGCAGTTAAGAGCACCGACTACTCTTGCAGAGGACCCAGGTTCGATCCCAAGCACCCACATGGTGGCTAAGAGCAGTCTGTAACTCCAATTCCAGGAGAACTCCAGTTCCTGGGGAATCTGAGACCCTCTTCTGACCTCCGTGGCATTGCATGACACGGGTGCACAGACCTACATGCAGACAGTACATTCATACACATAAAAAATAAATAAAATTAAAAAATAAATAAAAAATTTGGAGAATGTCGAGAAATAGGGAATCTTTTTATGATGTTAATGGGAATGCTAATGCCACAGCTTTTGATGGGTGACTAGAGAAAATATACTATATAGTTCCACACAATGGAATATTAGTCAACCTTACAACAGCAACAACCTGTCATTGTGCCAAGATGGATAGAATTGAAGGAGATTATGCTAAATGAAGCCAGACACACCTGGCGTGGTTGTGCATGCCTTTAATCCTAGCACTTGGTAGGCAGAGATGGATCTCTGAGTTCAAGGCCAGCCTGGTCTACATAGTGAGCTCCAGGCCATCTGGGACTAAAGGGAGACCCTGTCTCAAAAAGACAGAAGAAAGAAAGAAAGAAAGAAAGAAAGAAAGAAAGAAAGAAAGAAAGAAAGAAAGAAAGAAAGAAAGAAAGAAAGAAAGAAAGAAAGAGGGAGGGAAGGAGGGAGGGAGGAAAGAAGGAAGGAAGGAAGGAAGGAAGGAAGGAAGGAAGGAAGGAAGGAAGGAAGGAAGGAAGGAAGGAAGGAAAGAAAAGAAGCCAGACACAGAAAGACAAATATTTTAAAGTGCCTTCTGTGTAGTATCTGGTTGCAAGAACTTTTTCCTGTGGGTAGTTACTAATTCCACTAAAGTGCAACCTGGGGAATCAATAAATTTATTAGGCTGACTTACAGAGCCAAAGTATGGGCTTACTGATAGGAGTACAGTAAGCTTACTGATAGGAGTTCACCAAGCTGCAGCAGCACCAAAAGGTCTCATTCTAGTTTGGATGATTACTTCACCATAGCCACATAGGTTGGGTCTCCCTTCTACATGCTATATGCTCTAACATCTCTGAAGTCATGAAGTCATATGCATTTTTGTTACAGTCATATACAACTGGCTCAGAGGCTAGATGAAATCTCAGGTGAGAATCTAAGAACCCATTCTATCTTCCCTTTCCATTAGGAAAGGTCTACAGTCAACAGTCAACAAGGCTGATCTTGGCAGCCTCTGGCAAGTAGTCACATCTGATCTGATGAAGGTGATGGCCATCACACTAAGAGCATAGCCTTAACAACATGCTTAAGACAGGAATTCCTAGAAACAGAGTGCAGAATGTTAGTTTTCAAGGACTAGTGACAGCGAAGTATTGGTCAAATGATATTTTGAATTATAAAATGAACAATTTCTTTAAATCTGGACAGCATGATGACTGCAGTTAATAATAATTTATTACATACTTAAGATTTTTTGAACAGAGTAGATCTTAACTGTTCTTCTCACTTATCAAAAAGAACAATAACTTTATGAGGTGACAAATGTGAAAATTAGTTTGTGATCATCATTTAACCATACATTCTTATATGAAAATTTCACATTATACACCTTAGTTATATATAATTTCTATTTGTAAATCATCTCTCAATAAATTTGAAGATTGAATAAATGTTAGTGGGGTTTCAGATATGTACACACATCACTACAACAATATAACACCACATAGACTATAAGAAACAAAAGATAAAATCAAAGGTAGAAAAGTAATAGTAATGTGGAAATCAGAGACAATTTCTTCATCCATCCATTTGACAAGTACATAATTCTTTTTTTTTTTATTTTATTTATTTCCGTATGTGTACGAATGTATTGTCTGCATGCAAGTCTGTGCACCTGTGACGTGCAACGCCGCGGAGGTCAGAAGAGGGTGTCGGACTCCCCTGGAACTGGAGTTCTCCTGGAATTGGAGTTTCAGACGGCTCTCGGCCGCCATGTGGGTGCTGGGGATCGAACCCGGGTCCTCTGCAAGAGCGGTCGGTACTCTTAACCTCTAGGCCATCTCTCCAGCCCGACAAGTACATAATTCTTAAGATCATTATGTTTTCAGTACTTTACAAACAACAATGTGCAAAGGGACTCAGTAAGAACTACGGGGCAGTTTATCACCTACTAAGTACAAAAAAGGAGCATTGATCCTGGACAAGGAAACTAAAAATTTCTCTTATTGGTAAAGACAAAAAAAAATTCTCAATCAAAATTAAGAACTCATTTTCAGCAATGTCAAAGTTGAATTACTTACTAGAAAAGGGATGGAATAAGAATTTTGACTGGAATGCACAGCAGAAGGTTTGGGGTTTCATAACTGATTAATTAAATGCCCACTTTTATTGTAGATATGAATGCTAGATCTCTGCCATGATGCTTACAGAGTTTTTGAAAACTCTTAACTCTTACTCTCTTCTGAGCTTTATTGTCATCATTATATATATATATCCATAATTATTTCCTCCCTTATGTCTTAACCTTGGTTTCATAAATATGTTTTAGCTTATTTCATTCATTCATTTGGCATTCATCCAGTGTTTACAATTTTGGTACCTACTGAATGGTAAATACTGGAGATATAGTAATGAATAAAAGAGACTAAATCCTCTGATCCCAAAGAGCTCAAAAACTATAGCAATGCAGAGAAAAATATGAAGTGAATGAGTAAGTTATATAATTTTAGAAATTATAGGCATTATAGAAAAATAAATCTTTACAGAGGAAAAAGAAATTCTATAGAACTAGAATACCAAATAGAAATCAGAAAAGTCCTAATTAAATAGTTGACTATTTCTAGAAGTTAGTAGAAGAGTAAATCATAAGAATGTTTTTGAGGGATGCATGCCAGGCACAATAAAGTTGAATGTAAGACCATAGTTACCAGGTGAGGAAAGAGTCCACCACCATGTGGCATGAAAGGTGGAGATTTCTTAGGTCAGAAAGAAACTGGGTGAAAGACTTGGATCTCCACTTTCCGTTAAAGTGAACCAACAGTGGATTTCAGGGAAGGAGGTTCACTATCTGACATTTTGAAAGGTTTCCATAATGAGAATGGATTGCAGGGGTGACCAACTGTGGACTTTTATATAATTCAGGTAGCAAATTTAGGGAGGCTTGAACAAAATGTTACATAGTTAAACTTTTTGGAATTCAAGCATTCCTTCACAAAGGGAGAAGTTCATGTAGCCTTTAAGGATCTAGGAATGCACACAAGTTACCAGGCTCAGAAAGCTCAGAAAATTAAAATATCCCCTGCCCAAGCAGTAGAAAATTACAGAAGAGACACAGTTCCCAGCCTGCCAAGTTATCTGAACATTGCACAATGAGCTGCAAGAATGCAGACTTCTGGTTTTCATCCATGCTTGCGTGGCCTCTGCAGTGACACAGCTGTCTGTGGGTCACCATGATCCTCTAAGTAACCCCTCACACAAGTTCCTGAACAAGTTCAGGTAGAGTTGGAGGGTAGAGTTAATATAGAGATTATCGATTGGATATATGGTCCTAGGACAACAAACTTAAGCATTAGCTTAACATGTCTGGATTGAGCGGCTGGAAACACAGACTTGCCAATTACTGTGACAGAGAATGCCGTGGGATGAGCAACACTTTCATGAAATGTAACATTAAAGCTGCCATAGCTAAGATGCTTATCTCCACGTAGAGACATAAAATCGTGATTCAAATATATTAGTCTAGAGTTTAGATGAAAGATTATCTCTACAGATATAAATTGGGAAGTTGTTGGCATAGTGGTAGGATTTGAGACTCTGACTTTAGATGCAATCACCAACATGGAACCAAAGCAGAGAAGAAATAAATCTCTCAGGAAGGAATTTGGAGAATTCCACATTTTCAATGCCAGAGATTAAGAAAAATCTGTGATGGGAAGGAAAAAGCAAGTGGAGTGTGGTGTTCCTGAAGCTGTAAATCGGGGAGTGCTCGGTGGAATGGAATGCAAGAACAAGTGGAACAGAGAATCAAAGGAAGATTTCCTTCCAGGAAAAGTGTCTTGTTTGAAATGGATGGTACTTACTTATTCAGTAGAAAGCAAAAAATAACAACAAAGGACAGAGGAGAGGCAAGGGCCAACTAAGGGATAGGGTTACAGTTTAGTAGCCAAGGAAGAAGAGATCTTGGAAGCTGGCAACTATGCCTGTATTGCCATGGCTCTGAACAAGGCTGATTAGAATTCAGAATCTTACTGACGAATTTCTCTCAGGAAAAACGTCCAAGATGATGTATTCTTTGGCAAAAAAAAAAAAAAATCCACTCACCAAGCAATTTTACTGAATCAACTTCTTGCAAGGTAAATAAAATATAAATGTTTAAGAGCCTCGTTATCCTCCTTGTTGCTATGAAATACAATTTTATCAACATTGATGCACTTCTCCAACCCGTTATTCATGATACTATAAATATCTAAACCAAATCATCATTATGTTGAGGACTATTATGCAACTTGGTGAATATTAATTATGAATTACTATGCATCTGGATTTTAGTATTCACATGAAACATGCCTATAAAATGCTAAAGCAAAATCCATATTAGAAATGGAACTACTCCATTTCGATCTAATTTCATCAAGCTCTAGTCTCTCTGTGATCCTTGTCTCACGTATAGATCTATTTTTTGATTTTATTCTTATCTGCTTGATCACATTGAAATGAAAAAAAAGAAATGTTCTTGCTTTTTTGTTGTTGTTGTTCTTTTCGAGACAGGGTCTCCCTGTAGCCCCAGCTGTCCTGGATTTCACTCCGTAGACCAGGCTGGCCTTGAACACACAAAGATCCGCTTGCCTCTGCCACCGGAGTGCTAGGATTAAAGGTGTGTGCCACCACGCTCAGCTGTGTTCTTGCTTTTTAAATTTGCAATAGTTGCCAAAGTAAATATTCACTGTTAAATATTTTCTTGTACAGCTTTTTTGTCACCTCAAAAATGTGCTTGTCTTTTCAGTATCTTCCTATCACTCAGACCTTCTGGCCTGCTTTAATGGGATCTCTAAAACCTTTCAAAAAGAAAAGCATTGCTAAGGATCTCTACAGGTCTAGAGTACTTTATAGCTCTTAAGGTGTTTTTAAATAATGTTCATTCAGTCGATTTGCTTGCAATTCTCCTGGGTTTCAGGAGCCAACAGTAGAGGGTCTGAGTATAGTTGTGAGAGGAAGAGGCGAGGAAGATCAAGTGACTGCTGGGGAATTACCCCTTGGGATGTAGTGTTGAAGTCCTGAAGTGTAGTCTAGTTGCTGATAGTTATTGCTGTTTACTGAAGCAGTTGTGGTACCAGTGGGATTGGGGGTGGGCTGTAAGACATCATAGTCAGTGTTTTCCAGAAAAGGAGCCGATGCTGAACTTACAATGTTGCAGCTTGTAAAGAAAGTGGCTCAGATTCATTATCT